>PVIW01010927.1:0-40865 GCA_004026585.1 Noctilio leporinus | reverse complement strand
AAAAAAAAAAATAATTACTGTTTCTAACATTGTGGTGAAAGAATATATAAGAGCAAAGTATAATGTTATCATTGTTGTTATCTTCATTACTGTTGCTGCAATCTTAAAATAAGAAGAGTCATAATTATACTGCTTGCAATTTACAACCAAGTCAGAGCTAATTCAGAAGTAGCCGCATACTTCTTTCCTCTCTACTTTTCTGTTTCTTCCTCAAGACAACCAGGAAGTATGAAAAGCTCACTCTGAAATATTGGCAGTGGGAAGGACAAAAAATGTTTATCTTCACTTCAGATGCATCATAATGTAGTTTCATACCCAAATATATTTTTCCAACTTTGATCCTTTAGACTTGATGGGCTAATGTGGGATAGGGATATTTTATTTGCTTACTTCTGTATTTTTCAAAAATAAAAATGTATCTGATGAAGTATGCTCCCACAATTCTCATTTGCAAATACTGTCAAACACCAACAATAACTGGTTTCTGGTACAATCATGAGGGGACATGGTAGGGATTGCCATGTCAGTATGTTGTATGGAGAGGAAATCAAAGGAAAATAACTATTTCAGGAAAGATTGAGGACAATGTTTGCCCAAAGTGACATGGTTCATACTGTTTATGTGGCAAGAGTGAGGTGCCGAGGTAAGATTATGCCAAGTAAAATTGAGAGAAGGCACCATACCAGCTCTGGAAAAAAAAAAAAATGCTTTGATAGTTTTGCATCCTATTCCCCTGTTCTTTCTGGGAAACTACATTTATTTGTTAAGCATATCTCACAACCCAGGTGATCCAGGAAGATGCCTGTGTGACACTAAATATTAATATAAGGTAATCATTTGCTGTATCCTAAATATTGTGAGAGGTAGAATTTATATACATATATATCTTACAAAACTCTTTGGGTACAAATTATTACCCACATTTTAAAGACTCAGGAGTTACATTAGTACCTAACTGACATCAATGCACACAGATCATGCTCTAAAAAATATTGTATTAAAGGTGATAATATAAATTATTAATTTACCAATATTAGAGATTTAGAATAATATATCCTGTCATTTAGTTTTGTTTATATATTTTTATAATTTAGATTATTTTTAACACATTGTACTTACTGTTATAAAGCATTTACCTTTTCAAAAAATTTTAAAAGCTTTTATTTATTATTTTTAGAGAGAGGGATAGAGAGAGAGGCAGAGAGGGAGAGAAACATCAAAGTATGGTTGCCTTTCACCTGCCTCCAGCCACGGATCTGGTTGGAGACCTGGCTTGCAATGTGGTTATGTGTCCTGGCTTGGGAATTGAACCAGAGACCTTTGGGTTCACAGGCTGGTGCCTTATCCATTGTGCCAGGTGCCTTTTCAAAAATTTTTATAAAGGTTTTTAGTACCAGGTGATTTATATTTCTCAACAATTAAGAGTAACAAAAAGTAAATTTACCTTTCTCACAATAGCAACAGCAAAAACATCAAGATCAAGACCAAATGTATAAAGCAACTAATTTTAACATAGCAGACAAAGAAGGGTAGTTGTCCCTGAGTGAAAGGAACACATAAGTGTCTATGATTGTCCAATCTTAATTGCCTAAGAGAGGTTTCAGGCAATAATGTAATGAGGGTAAACCTAAACAGAGCTCAGATATTTCGCTGAGTTAGGTGAACATACTTGGGATTTTGAGAAGAGTAAAGTATCCTGAGTGCTAGGGAGGATAACATTGAATAGAGAATGGGTAAAGCTGAACTGAGAGGTCTTGCTCAAGATCTGGGATGAATGCTGATTAATGCATGTATCAGAAAAAAGGACCAAAGGGCTGGGGAAGAATAACAGAAAAAAATATTAGAGGAATAATCTCCAAAGGTCACAAAGGACCAAAATAGTTCCTGTTGCCACCAATGAAAATGGATGATAATCCTTTTACAGTTTATAATGTTATCAAATTAACACATTGTACATGTTAAATTTATGTAATATTAGGTGTCAATAATATCTCAATAAACCTGGAAGAATAAATGAGAGAAGCCACAGGTTGGGAGAAAATATTTGCAAATCATATATTTGTTAAATAATATATCTAGACAATGTAAAGAATCTAGAAAAGTAAGAACTTATAAAAGCAAGAAACAACAGCAATAAATAATAAGATACAATCCAATGGAAAAAAAAAGTCAAAATATTTCAACATGTACTTCATCAAATAAGACCTAAAATGTGAGATTAGCATCATCTGTAACTAGGAAATTGCAAAATAAATGTACAAAATACTACTTAAATTTTATAATTGCTGAAGTTTAAAGATGAATCAAACAACATATTGGTGAAAATGTGAAGCAGATAGAATTCTCATACACTGATTGGGAAAATATAAAATGATGAATACAATTTGAACATCAGTTTGGCAATCTCTATAAATAAAGTTAAACATATACCTACCATTTGACCTAGCCATGAAACCTTTGGGCATTTACCAAATAGAAACTAAAATATATATCCAGTCAATACTTGTATGTAAATTTTCATAGTAGCTTTATCTGGAATAGCCAAAAAACTGTAAATAATATGTGAATAGCTAAATAGTGTTATACCCATAATGAGATACTATTCAGCAAGAAAAGCAATGAAATATTGATGCTCATCACAGTATAGATGGATCTTAAAATAATTTTGCTGAGAGAACAAGTTGAGAAAAAAGAGTGTATATTATAATCTATAATGACCAGAAACAGAGCAATATTTACTTGCAGTTAGGGTGTGGGGTGGAGAAAAAAAAACACAATGGTTTATGAAAAAACTTTGGGATTTAGCGTATGTTTATTATCTTAATTTTGATGTTGGTTTCATTAGTGTCATGTGCATAGATGAATAAATGTGTCAAAATGTCAAACTGTAAACTTTAAACATGTGCAATACTTTATATCAATTATACCTCAATAATTACTTAGAGCTAAATTCTCTGTTATGGGGGATACCTGCTCCCCTTAAACAATTCAGATTAGCATGGTCATTCTTTTCAACCTACTCTCTCTCTAAAAATAACTATTTCTACTTGAAATATTTTTTAAATGGTCTTTAATAACATAATGTAATTACGTTTCTATGGGAAAGGGGTAATTTCCAGTCATTGAAGTTCCTCCTGTTTACCATTTCAATTCATTAAGAGTCTCCTTTCTTTCAGCATTTGACTTGAGGAGTCGGAGAAATGAAAATAGGATCAAGACACAAGATGCCCTCAATAAGCTGCATGCGTACAGAAAATAAGGCTTTGTCTATGAGAATGTCTCTGAGTCTTCTATACTATTTACATGAAAAATATTTAATTTAAATTTGAACTGAGGACATTAGGCTCAGGCCAAGCTATCTGCCAATACAAGGCTCAGACCTCTGAGTTGTAATCAAATGTATTCAGAAGGAACATTCCCTTGTCATCCCATAATATCATCATTCCAAGTATCAAGCAAGACAAGATCTCAAAGAAGCTACTAACATTTAATATTGCCTTGTGACCTTTTGACCAAGGTTCAAAGGCATATTGAGAGTCTGTTTATTTACCACATAAGGTATTATCAGTATCTTCTCACCACCTCTTCCTGTCTTGGTTTTCCTCCTGCAACCTCCCCTTTCTTCTCTGGTATCTATTCTATTTGGCCTGAGTAAGGTTAGCCATTGCTCATATGTTCAATTAGTGCCTTGGTATATCCAATAATCAACTCAAAGGCTTTTTCTACTAAAAGAAGGTTAAATATTAAGTCACTTTCTCCTTACAGTTTTAGCTTGTGTATCATCTTGATACTTTCAGACCCTCTTTCTGGTTATTATTGTGAATATAAGTCCTTTCTATCCTAGAAAAATTCCAATTCCTACTTTTCTCCAAAATTATATCTAGCCACTCCTCTCTATTTATATTTAATTTATACATAACTATAAACAAAACCATATAAAAGAAACATATGTATATGTAAGAAAAGGAAAGAAAAGACCTATCTTCAATTAAGTTAGCAATTGTTCTTTTCTTTCTTTGGTGGCTATATGTTATTATGTAAATGAGTGTTGAGGCCATTTTCCATGTGTGTATTTGGTGTCTAATTATGTCATCACTTTATATAAATGCTTTATATAAATTTCCATTTTATAAAGCATACTGAGGTCTGTCCAGAAAAAGTCTAGTCACTGTTAATATAACAAGAACAGTTTATGCAACACATTGTACTAGTCGGTGAGGGTGGCAGATGGTGTTGAGTGAGCACGTGTACTGTGTGGCCGTTGCATACAAAATGACTGAGCAAGTAGGGAAATGAACCTGCATCAAATTTTACATTCAACTTGGGTATTCCTCCCCAGAAACTATTCAGAGGATCCAGAAAGCTTTCAGGGGTGATGCAATGAGTGAAGCACAAATAAAAGTATGGAACAAATGCTTCAAAGATGGTTGAGGCTCTGTTGAAAGTGATCCATTTTCTGGAAGGTGTGCAACAAACAGAACACCTGAGAATGTTGAATGTGTAGGAAATGCAATCACCTGAGAATGTTGAATGTGTAGGCTGCAATCAACAAAGACCAGCGACTGAGTGTGAAAACTAGAGCTAAGCTGTGGATTCCAACAACTACTGTGTCCAAAGTTTTGACGCAGGATCTTGGCATGAAACATGTTGTGGAAAAATTGGATCCATAGCTTCTGCTACCAGAGCAGAAGGAACATTGTGCTGCAGTTGGGAGAACTGTATGAGGTTCCAAAATGCTTATTTTGAAGGGGACCAAGGCATCATTGTTATCTGTATAATGTTTCTTGTATCTTCTTTAATAAATGTTTGTTTTTCATAGTACATGGCTGGATACTTTCTGGACATACTTTGTATTTATATACATGCACATATCTCTACTTCTATATTTATCCAAAACTGTTGTTAAAATAATGAGAACAGTTTTCATGATACCAATGTAACCTGGCAACCAAGGAGGGTGGACTGGAATGCATATGGATGAACAATGATGACTTCACCGTATTAGTCCATGGGGGTGGTTGAAGCCATTGAGTATTTGTACTGTGTGACCATCACATTCAAAATGACTAAGTAGAGCAATGAATCTGTATCAAATGTTGCATTAAGCTTGAATATTCCTCTGTGGAAACTATTAGGATGATTCAGAAGGCCACAACTATGGGCAAGTGGTGATTAGCAGCTTCTTTTCAATAATGTGCCTGCTCATGCATCACATCTCATAGAGTTTTTTTGAAAAACACCAAATCACCCAGGTGACTCAGCCTCACTATAGCCCAGATTTGGTGCCATATGATTTCTGGCTTTTATCAAAACTAAAATGATCTCTGAAAGGGAAGAGATTGATAAGATTCAGGTGGTGATTTAGACAACTGTGTGAGGTCTCTAAAGGTGCATACTTTTAAAGGGGACTAAGGTGTCACTGTCCTATGTACAATGTTTCTTGTATCTTGTTCAATAACTGTCTCTGTTTTTCATATTACATGGCTGCACACTTTCTGGGACAGACCAGTTTCATTGTTTGTCCTTACATCCCCACTGATAATTATCTTATCTCACATACATTTTAGTTTAAGCAGCTCAACTAATGAAATTTAATTAGTTGCTCAATAGGTATCACACTTTTTTCTTTTAATGTGGAGATGTGGACTGTAGCTGGTCAACCCCAGATACAAAGTTGGAACTACTTATAATGTTGCAGGTATGAATGTGTTGAGAAATGACAATAAATTTTGTTGAAAACCATTCCTTTGAATTCCATGAGTGATTTGCACAATTCATTGCTCATGCAGGATTGTCCACAACTAGATCACAAGTATCAGTCAGTACTGAATAAAGATTATCCTTGAATATTAAACTTTGCTAGGTCCCCTGTAAGTCCTTTAATATTATTCCAGGACAAGAAAAAGCCAATCTTGGTTAATTAATGACAGAAATCATAATGCTTTTAGCTGAGGCTCAGGAAAACTAAAAGGCTATCATAATGTTTTAAAAAATGGTGAGGTCCATAACTGGTATATAGTTCCCCTTGATTTCCAAGTCAGTTTTTTTTTTTTTTTTTTTTTTTTTTTTTAATATTGTGCAACATTATCAAGGTACCTTAAGTAGAATATTCACATTCATCAGCAAAATTATTCCATAAGTGATACACTTGTTAAAGCTCCATTTTTACTACAATCATACATCTATCCTAGAAAAGCTGATACAGATTCTGTGCATAGTAAGGGAAGCAAGGTTATCTTATTTCCTGAAAAAGGTTCTGTTTCTGCAGTCTAGAGAAAGATTTTGTCATGTTATAGAGATGATTCTCCATAAAATAGTTCATATGGCTAAACAATCAAAAGCAGTTATTTATGACTTAATATGGGGAAACAAAATTAGAATGCAAAGATTATAAACCAAAATCTCAAACAGTTGTTCCAACCAAAGTTAATTTTTTTCTATTATTTTTTAAAAAAGATTTTATTTATTGTTTCCAGAAAGAGAGGAAGGGAGAGGGGCAGAGAGGGAGAGAAACAGAGAAACATCAATGTATGGTTGCCTTTCACCTGCCTCCAGCCACAGACCTGGCTGGAGACCTGGCTTGCAACCTGGTTATATGCCCTGGCTGCGGAATCGAACCAGCGACCTTTGGGTTCGCATGCTGGCACCTTATCCACTATGCTACCAGCCAGGGCATAATTTTTTCTATTTTAATACAAAATTAGCTGGTCAACACATAGTTTCAGTGCATGTATTTCAAACATGCTCTTTGTTTTCATTACATAAAGAGAGCTTGATATCTTCCTTGAAGTGGTTGAAATAGTTTCATGATAGGGTGTGTTAATATGAGAAATCTTAACTGCAGAGTAAGATAATCAATAAACTGTACAAAACCTGGAAAAATCATAGGCTATAGGCTATTAAATGGCCAACTAGGGTTGTAACCTGTTTAAGATTTAGAGATGGTGAGTTTTTGTTGTTTGAGCTAATGGTCAATTAAAAAGTTGCTCTCACAGTCTCAGGAGGAAGCAACCAGAATTTGTGTCATTTACTTGGTTAGCTTTTATTCCTTAAACCTTTTTAGGTTACTATCAATTTGTAATTCACAACTTAGTTATTTGAGTTTGGATCTTTTTCTCCTTTTTAGGTGAGACAAAGCTCCTCCTTACATGTTCTAGAGAAGATCAGAAGACCAAGCTTAGTCAAACCCTTACCTTATATATATCTGCCTTAATTCTCTAAAACAAACATTATTCTTGACCCAGAAACAGCAGAAATTTAAAGCAAAGAGTAACATCAGAGCTCATCATTAAGAGCCTTAAAATTTTGCGAATGCCTCAGAGGAATTTGTGGTTAGTCCAAATGCACATAACACAATATACAGAAGATGTAACATAGAATTGCACACTTGAAATCTAAGTAATCTTATTAACCAATGCCACCTAATACACTGAACAAAAAAACAACCTAAAGCTATGACTGAATCCTCAATCCTGAAGCTACTTATTTCTACCACATCATGAGGTCTCTATCAATTAAAATAAGAGATTTAAATAGTAGTGCATTTTAGTGTTATTTCCATCAAGATTTTTATTCTTTGGAGGTATTTTGCATAAAGCAAGCTTCAATCACTCAACTATAAACTTAGAAAAGAATTTTCTTCCATTTAAAGCTATATTGTTCATCTGTTTGAGTTTTAAAGCAGCCAGCAGGGAATGCAAACAGAGCTGCTTGAAGCCTGGAAAAGTTCCTGAATGAAGCTCGGTGCTGTCTCCTTCTTTGGCAATAATAAACATTTATATTTTGGAAATAGCTGAAGCCTTAGGGAAAAAATGGAATCATAATAATCTTTTGTTGGGGATGGAGAATCTAATGATACATAATAGTAATCATGACAATAATAATGATAAATCCCGATCAGATGCTGGGTTGGAAATAGAATGCTACGGGCTTTGGATAAAAAATGAGACAGTTTTATCGAATTCTGAGAACACAGGTGCCTTATCTTCAGTCTGTTTTCTGGGCCTACATAGAAACATCAAGTGAAAAGTGGCAGATGCTGCCTCTTTCCTGCTGCTTTTGAGAACTTACTTTTCTTCATTTCAGAATAAAGTGCTTGAGTTCTTCCATAGTCTAAACAGAATCCTTCTGTCAAACTTGAACATGGGACTTGAGAGAAACTACTGTGATTGTCTATAACAATGAGTCAATGTCGTTTTCTTCTGTTTCTCCCTTAATGTTTATTTCTAAACTTAACATAAAACCTTGCTGATACCCTTTCCTACTTTTTTGCAACTTTACATATGCTTGCTTATCTTCATTTTCACTTATATCTCTAATCTTTTTAAAAAATTTAAAAACGATTTTATTCATTATTTTTAGAGGGAAGGGCAGGAAGGGAGGAGGAAAAGGAGGGAAACATCAATGGTTGGTTGCCTTTCACCTGCCTCCAGCTATGGACCTGGCTTGCAATCTGGCTGCAACCTGGTTAAGTGCCCTGACTGGGAATCAAACCAGTGACCCTTGGGTTCGTAGGCCAGCGCCAATCCACTGAGCCACAGCAGCCAGGTCTCTCTAATCATTTATTGATGATGTTCCCCATAACGTGATGACTCTCTGGGCAGCAGCCATCCAATACACCTTTTTTGTATGTGGCTTCAACCCATTCTTTTTCAGTCCTACTTTTATAGTATCCTTTTGGTGGTTCAGATATATTTAATGTTGACTGCACTTCAGTCAGTATTTTAGAGCACTGTTTGTTATCTACCATCTTATAAATTTCTGAGAAGAATGCAATTTAAAAATAGCTTTTTTATACCTTTAGAAGCTCTAGAAATGTTCCACAACTATAAACCAAACTTCTCCCAATGTGTTCATAGGTATTACTTTGACACACAGAGCGTTTTTCATTTAGAAGTTATCTACAACCTGTCCAGCCTGTTCACTTGTGCCACTGGAAAAAATCAAGGAAAATGTTTTCTTCCCTTTTACTTTGATCAGGTTTTTGTTCCAGTATGCAGAACAACATCATAATAACTGCCCAACATTCAAGGAAAAGAGCCTGAGAATGTAAGGTACAGCAACAGCCTATCTATTCATATCAGAAAATGATTAAGTACTCGGTAATGCATAATCATAGAAATATTAACTAAAGATTGGATCAAATGCTAACCAAGAAAATTTAGTTCCTCCTTGTACTCTCCTCAAACAACCTAAAAATCAGCAACAAAAACAAAAATGGATGAGGAAATCCTTAGAATCCAATGTAATTTAAAATAATTTGAAAGTATAGCGGATCTTCAAGGAAAAGGAAATGAACCTGCTGGACATTGGACAATGGTACAGCTCTGATATTGATGCTCATTCTTCAGTTGCTTCAAAAGGCTAAGCTGTAAAGCTGAGATTTTGGAAACAAAATAGAGTAGAAACAGAAACATTATCCTAATGCCTTTTGTGAATTAAAAATAATTAAAAAGAATTTTCAGCAAAAAAAACAGCCAACAAAATATAACCCCCTACATTTTTATCTGTTTGAACAATTCTATGGAGATAATTTCTCTATAGTTTCCTATTGCCCCAATCTTCAGACTTTTCAATGTAAAAGGGAAAAGTGAACCGACAATTTCACTTGGTCTACTTCATGATTTCACAGATGAAAATGGCCAGCAACATAACAACTAGAGGTTAATGCCAGCCCTTACTAACTCTGTCCTCTGGTCCCAGCCCATTGTAGATCTCTTTATGCTGCAGAAGACCAATGGTACAAATTTTGACGTTGGCCTTCCATATGTTCCTGAAATAACAATTTTAAATCAAACTCAATATGCAATAAATTGGAGAAAAGAGTCTAGGGAAGATAAAAAAAATCTTGCTGACCGCAAAAAGGGGAGTGGGGGAGTGTACATTTTTTGGGAGAGGAATATGCATCTATTTCTAATGATGTGGCTATTTAATAACTTAAAATATTTTTAAAAAAGCATCTGTAACATTGCTGAAGGGAAAATAGATAATAATCTTAACTAAAGAAGGAAATCCCAGATGAAATAAAAATCTATAATTGATTAAGTTCTACTGTCAGCTAAAAAAGTGAAAGTAGAATGAACTTAATAGATAGTTGAATTACAGGTGATAAATGAGGGAACTTCAGTTATAATGAGATAGCAAAGTATGATTATATAACAGATATGAAATGATGGAATATATAAATATGACCTTCCAATACTAGTCATTTTCAAAGAAGAAAACAGCAAATAGTAATTACAATCATAGATGAAAAAGAAAAAAAATTGTAATTTGTACCTGAGATTGATTGTTGGGAGTCCTTAACCATCTAATTCTAAAAATATTAAACAAAAATAAATATGAATTTAACGTTTCAAGTATTTATTTAAAGATAAAATACTTCAAATTATCAAGGAGGAAAGGTTAAGTTTTCTAGTGTTAGAGTCAGATTTGCTTTAGAAATATGTGAAAAGAAATAAATGCCAGAGATATAAAACAATGTAGATTTCAGGAGAAAATGATATAATTCATTGATTTAGTAAGAATAATCTCTGATTTTTTCACTACATTAAATAAAACATTTTAAAATTATATTTTATTAATTATGCTGTTGTCCCACTTTTCCCTTGTCCCCCTCAACCCAGTACCCCACACTCCCTCAGGAAATCCACACACCATTGTTCATGTCCATGGGTCATACATGTAAGCTCTTTGGTTACTCCATTTTCTATATTGTAGTTTATATTCCATGGTTATTCTTTAACTACCTATTTGTAGTTCTTAATCCCCTCACCTTTTCACCCATTCCCCCATACCCCTCTCCCATCTAAAACCTTCCCTCTATCCATGATTCTGCCTCTGTTCTTGTTTGCTTAGTTTGTTCTTTTAGATTCATTATTGATAGGTATGTATTTATTGTCATTTAATAGTTCATACCTTTGTTCTTTTTCTTAAATAAGTTCCTTTAACATTGCATATAATAATGGTTTGGTGAAGATGGATTCCTTTTGTTTTTTCTTGTCTGGGAAGCTCTCTATCTGCCCTTCAATTCTAAATGGTATTTTGCTGGGTAGACTACTTGGCTGTAGGTCCCTTCTTTTCACAACTTTGAATATTTCTTGCTAATGCCTTCTAGCCTTCCAGGTTTCTTTTGAGAAATCAGCTGGCAGTCTTATGGGAACTCCCCTGTAGGTAACCAACTGCTTTTCTCTTGCTGATTTTAGGATTCTCTCTTTATCTTTAACTTTTAGCATTTTAATTATGATGTGTCTTGGAGTGGGCCTCTTTGCACTCATCTTGTTTGGGACTTTCTGTGCTTCCCAGACTTGCATGCCTATTCCTTTTCCAAATTAGAGAAGTTTTCTTTCATTATTTTTTCAAATAGATTTCCAGTTTCTTGCTTTTTCTCTTCTCCTTCAGGCACCCCTATGATGTGAATGTTGGACCTCTTGAAGTTGTCCCAGATGCTGTTTACACTATGCTAGTTTTAAAAATTTTCTTCTTTTTCTGACTGGTTGTTTTTTTAGCTTACTTATGTTCCAAAACATTGATCTGACTCTCAGTTTCATCCAGTCTGTTGTTTTACTGTAAAATGTTTATTTCAATTAGTGAATCCTTCATTTCTGACTTGATCTTTTCATGCTGTTGAGGATCTAAGTTCCATGAGCATCTTATAACCAGTATTTTGAACTCTGCCTCTGATAGACTGTGCATCTCCTTTTTGTTTGTTTTACTGGAGTTTTGATCTGTTCTTTCATTTGGGCCATGTTTTTCTCCTCATTTTGGCTGCCTCTCTGTATTTATTTCTATGTGTTAGGTAAACCTACTATGACTCTATTTTGGTAGTGTGACCTAATGCTAATGTAGTAGGTGTCTTATAGAGTCCAGTGGCACAGCCACTCTTATCACCAAACCTGGGTACTGGAGGTGTGCCTTTCATGCGGGCTGAGTATATCCTGCTCCTCTAGTTGAGCCTTCATTGTTGTCAGTAGGTCAACTGGAGGGATTTACCCAGGCCAGTCAGCTGTAAGAACTGGCTATGGCCACTGACCACCAACCTCCATCCTCCATGGAGGATCAACTGTGCAGGGGCAGGTTACTGGCTCTCCAGTGTGGTGTGTAGGCTCTGGGGTTTCCCAGGTGGTGCATTCCAAGGTCAACTCCAACCTGTGTTGTGCCCAGGGCCACCCTGCCTGAGCTATAAATATATCTGAGATGGCTGCTACTTGTGCTGGGCTTCAAGATTCCCAGTTGAAAGCAGACTGAAATTAGGCTAGCTGCTGCTAGTGCCAGGCCTGGGACCCCTTAGCAAGAGGTATGAAGGCTTTGGGTTCCCTGAAGCTGGCTATTGCTTATTTGAAAGGATTTAAGAACTTCTCAAGCATGAGCCTAGACAAGCCATTCTTACAGAAAAGTCTGTTAACAGTTGGGGTGGGTCCATAAGCTGGGTGGGGCAGAGTCTCAGTGGATCTCCACGGTAGGGCAAACAGTGTCAGCCAGGTTGATGGAGTCTCAGATATAGCACCTACCTGCCAGTTCTATGGCTCTGTGGATTAGGCTTTAGAACAGGGTCAATGGGCTCTCTTCATCCCTCTTTCCAGGTGATAACCTTCCCCAGCTCTTGAGTCCATGACAGACACACCAACACCCCACCACATGCTACTGGTACCCCTAATGTTGCCATCCCAGTGCTGGAACTCAGAGGAAACAAGTCTGAGTAAGTCCATGTATGGGTTCCTTAAAGGGAGCTAACTGGGACTCAGCAGTTTCTTATACCAACTCAGTCCTTGCTGGTTTTTGCAGCCAGAAGATAAAGGGACTTACCTTCCCAGCACTGGAACCCTGGGCTGGATGGTGCATTGTGGGGCTGGGACTCCTCACTCCCAAGATACTGATATCTCTCTCCAGAATTATTCTCCATGTATGGATGTGGGACCAACCTGTTTTATGTCTCTGCACCCCTTTCCTCCTATCTGGATGAATATGGTTTCTTTAATTCCAAATTACATTCAACTTGATTTCTTATAGTTCTGAGTGATGTTATTCTATAATTTAGTAGTAATTTCATGTGGTTGTGTAAGGAGGCAGCTGTGTTTACCTATGCCACCATCTTGACCGTAAGTCTAAAACATTAAGTTTTAAACAAAATTATTTATTAAAAGAGTTTTAGGTTTATAACACAATTGAGAATGAGGCACAGTGATTTCCTATATATTCTCTGTTCACTCACATGCATAGTTTCCCCCATTATCAACATCACTTACCAGTATGGTACAGCTTTTGCCAAGAATGAACCTACAATAGCAAATCATAATTACCTAAAGCCCATATTTTACTGTAGGGTTCACTCTCAGTGTTGTACATTCTGACTTGGGAAAATGTATAAAGACATGGGTCCATCATTATAGTATCATAAAGAGTGTGTTCAACTGCCTTAAAAACTGATTTGCTCTTCCAATCCCAACCCCTGGCAGTGAATGGCATTTCTGTCTTTATATTTTGATTTTTTCAGCTTTCCTTCTTTCACTTAGTTATGTGCATTTAAGATTCCTCCATTCCTTTTCATGATTTGGTTTTAGGGTAATGCTGGCCTCATGGAAAGAGTTAGGAAGTAGTATTCTCTCTACTTCTGTCCTTCGAAAGAGATTATAAAGGATTGATGTAATTATTTCCTTAAATGTTTGGTAGAATTTATGAGTAAACACACCCCTTTAGTTAATATACAAATTATGTAGTTCATCAAGTCCTACATTATGTATTTGAAAAGTTGACCAAAGTAAAATTGTAAGGTGACAATTATCTATGATAACATTAAATATTTCAATCTTGACTTTGGTTAATCATATTGCTCCTCAGTTTAACACAAAGTTCATGCAAAAAATCTATTTTCAACCTATATGCATAGTTAGTTAAAATCTAACAGCCTTAATGATTAAATATAATAATAAGTTTTGAGAGCTGGACTCAAGTAATTTTTTAGATAAGCTTTATCTCAAATCATTCATATCAAAGTCTATATGGAACCAGGTAAATGACTTAGCAGTACTAA
Source organism: Noctilio leporinus (assembly GCA_004026585.1). NCBI lineage: Eukaryota > Metazoa > Chordata > Mammalia > Chiroptera > Noctilionidae > Noctilio > Noctilio leporinus. Next base: position 26,836 of record PVIW01010927.1, on the reverse strand, counting down.
TTTTTGCTCTTGTTAAAGCTGCCTAAAGTAAGCATTTTGTTTTCAATTCATGAGTGTTCTTTCCCCTAGATGAAGTTGTGTTGATAATAACTAACCATATTCAAGGTCAATAGCCATTTGCAAGTGAAAGAGATGGTCTCCCTATTTCATAAAAGAAAGAACATTTGAGGATAAAAATTATTAACTTAAAAAAAAAGATTTTATTATTTCCAGAGAGAGAGGAAGGGAGAGAGGCAGAGAGGAAAAGAAACATCAATATATGGTTGTCTTTCACCTGCCTGCAGCTAAGGACCTGGCTGGAGACCTGGCTTGCAACCTGGTTATGTTGCCCTGGCTGGGAATCGAAGCAGCGACCTTTGGGTTTGTAGGCCGGTGCCTTATCCACTCACTGTGCCACCAGCCAGGGCAGTAACAGCTTTAAAATGTTGGAGGTCTCCTGGTATGGTAATTCATATTCTAAGAACTTTTCCTATAGGAATAATAGGACAAAGGCATAAGCATATATACATAGCCGTGCTCGTTACAGCTATAATTAAAATAGCAAAAATAAAAATCAAATTAAATTACTGCAATAGAAAATTTCTAAATAAAAATGGTAATATTATATTATGGCAATAAACAATTATTTAGACTTTATCCCAGATGTGTAAATTCATCCCATGGAATAGAAGTCCTAGAAACTATAAATAAAATATTGAAAATAGTGCACTTTTGGACATGGGAATTTAAAAATTTTTTACAACTTCTATCCCACCTCTATTTATGGATTTTAAAAGAAAATAAGAGGTTGAGAGGTGTATGAAAATTTCTCAGGATCAGGATAGTAGCTTGGAGTTTTTGCAGAACAGGGTAAATGTGTGTGTGTGTGAGCGTGTGCCTGTGTGCTTGTGTATATACCTTTTCTTCCCTTTCTAATAACTTCGCCATTCTCCAAAATTATCTTTGAGGTACTTATCCAGTACTAAATTTCTAAAGGCCCCACTTTCAAGCTAAATTTTAAATGATGATTGAGCTAGGTGTGTGGTTTTATTGGAATCAGTTCCTTGGTAGCAGAGAATTCCAAAAACACTATACAGTTTTATATTTGGACATAGCAATTGATATTAAACATCACTAATATCATAGGATATTCTATATTCTAAGACCTATGACCCTTTAGACTCATTCCAGAATTAAATTGTTTTTCTCTCACTGAAGTGGAAAATGAAGACATTTCTATTACAGGCCTCCTTCTCTGGACTTATCTTTTAAGCATGCAGGAATGCAGTAAAACCTATTCAATTCAAAAATCTTCTTTGTAGCTTAGCTAAGCACCACCGCATGACTCCAGTAGCACTCTCAGTATATCAACTAAAGCTCTAAAAAATATTTAATCACTAAGATAAATTAAATATCAATAAACAAGTTAGCAATAGCATATGGCATTTCTTTTATATTCAATTCTAAGAAGGACTATTTAGTCTGTTTCCCTAGTATTCAAGTGCAGAGGTAGTGCTCTGAAATGATGACTTGTCAGCCACAGAACTGGTGGAGTTTTAGTTTTCTAATGATTAATCCTGCTAATGACTTTACATTATTCCATTTATTACATTCATTACATAGTTTACTTTCTAAATTTAAACAATCTAATTTATTCATTTCCTCTGATACAGTTGTCCAGAAATTAAACTCAACATTTAGTTTCCAACTTTTCCCAATAAAATTTTATAGTTAAAATGTTCAGTATAGATATAAATATTATTTTGCTAAATTTTCCTCTCTCCAAAAAAAGACGTCATTTTACATTTAATTCATGTCTATTTTTCAAAACTCCTGTAAGGCAGGTTTAATAGATGCATATAATATCATGAAACAATATCATTGAGTAGGCTAGCATAGTTCTCTCTATAAATCAAAGGTGGATTCTAGAAAAATTACATCTAGGGTTGACTTTGTTACTGCAGTGCCGATTGCATTATTTTCTTTTCATGGTAGAATGTTATCTATCTTTCAACACCATGACTCAAGGCCATCTCCACTCTCGATAACCCCATCCACCAAAAATAAGAAATAATTACATAAAAGGAAAGGAGAGAAAGGAGCAAGACACTCTATGCTTTAGTACTTTATAGAACAGTATTATTCACATTGGATAATTTTCCTTTCATTGAAGCTTTGGCTATGAGCTCATTAGATGGTAAATGTTCATGACTTTTATCATCTTCTTCTTCCCAGTATCTAACACAATGCCTATTATTTAGTAACCATTGAATTGTGCTGAAAGGATGTCTAAAAATGAGTTTAATATTATTTTATGTCAGTGACTCAAGTCAAAGACAAACAGCAGGGAACACTTGTAATGGTGCAAGGTGGATTCATTACATGTTGCAAAGAGGGAGAACACACACTGTGTATTCTGTAAGTGTTTTAATTTATCACAGGATTTAGTCTTTGGCTGGGTGATTTGGGGATGACTTAGATAAGTGGGGGTTGACTCTAGACTGGATAGTGCCAGAAAGGGGGAAATTCTATAATTGGGAGTTAAATAAATTATCTATAGGAAGGAGATAACAGTGTAAGAATAAAGTTGTAATTGGTAAGGAAGTAGCAGTGACACATTTTGGCTGATAGATGAGCATTTTGCATTTTAGTGGATGGTAAAAGAAATTTGTTAACTCTGCATTTAAAAAATTATGAGGCTCTGGCTAGTGGCACAGTGGATAAGGTGCTGGCCTATGGACCCAAATGTTGTTGGTTTGATTCCCAGCCAGGGCACATAACCAGGTTGCAAGTCAGGTGGCCAGCCAGGCCCTTAGCTGGAGGCAGGTGAAAGGCAACCATACAGTGATGTTTCTCTCCCTTTCTGCCCCTCTCCCTTTCCCTCTCTCTAAAAATTAAAACAAAAACAAAATCTTAGAAAAAATTATGAAATGGACTTACTTTGTCTCATTTTACCATGTACTCAAGTGACCTTTTCCAAAGTTAGTATTCTGTGAGATTATGTATGTCTAATAGGAGAATAACACACCCCTGCTGTGAGTGTCAGGCCAGATATTAAATGTCATGGGCTAGTTTTCTTCTTTTAATTTACTTCTATTGATCATCTTAAAATTTAGATAACTACAAAATAAGTTGTAAACTACTTACAAAAAACATTTTTCAATGAAAGAGCCTGTAAAAATATCTTAGAGCCTATATTGTTGAATTATGATTATATATAAAATGCAATTTACTACAGACTTTTCCAGGTAAGTATCACTTCTATCTGCTTTAAATAAAAAATATGGATGCCATTAATGGATTTGTTTAGATGACAGACTGGGTGTGTTGGATTTATATTTTTCAGATATATTATGCGTAGAGTAAAAACCTACAAGAAAATAGTGATTATGAAAAACATGTTCAGGATATTACTGAAGACAAAATAAAGCATAAGAATTCATATTAAGGTCATAATATCTTATTAAACATTTTCAATTTGTAAAAAAATCATTAGAAATAATAGATTCATAACCAAACTTAAAGGGATTTAATTAGTTCTTTACAGAACTTACCTCCATAACTTTTTTTTTAAAGATTTTATTTCATTATTTTTAGAAAGAGGAGAAGGGAGAGAGGCAGAGAGGAAGAGAGACATCAATGTATGGTTGCGTTTCACCTGCCTCCAGCTACGGACCTGACTGGAGACCTGGTTTGCCACCTGGTTATATGCCCTGGCTGGGGAATCGAACCTGCGACCTTTGGGTTCGCAGGCCGGCACCTTATCCACTGTGCTACCAGCCAGGGCTCCATAACTTTTTAATATCATACTTTTATTATATTTAAATGTGAAATGACAATAGCTTTCATATGTTTCACAGGCTTTTGTTTCCAACCAATCCTAACATCATTTTCATAGTACATTCCTGATACATATGAACTTAAAGCTTAAAAGCTTATTCCAAGACATATGTTTCATATCCAAGTCATTTTCTCCCTACCAGTGTCTGTCCAGTACTGCTTTTTATATACAGTTCTCCTTTTTAGATGGCAATGCATAATTTAAATAACTTCACTAATTTAATTTTAATTATTTAAAAACCATCCTAGTATATACAACTAGTATAAAGGAACCATGGACATGGACAACAGGTGGGATTGATTTTGGGGGGAATGGGTGGGTGGGGAGCAAAAAGAAGATGGATGTAATACAACAATAAAATTTGAAAAAAAAAACCCAAAAACTTAAATCTACTTACTGTTGCAAGGTTTTTTTTCCCCTCTCGGTACCAGACTTTCAGTCTGCCATATAGTGTTTAAGAACTTGATTTCTACGGTTTGCTTAGATTTGATTTCACATATATTAATTCTGGCCCCATCACTTACTAGCTTTGAACTTCCTATGTTGTAAGTGCAATATCTGAAAAATGGGAAAAATAATTTAATCTGTTTAAGGATAGCTGTAAAGAGTAATTGAGGTAAAATAGGTAAAGCAATTAAAATAGAGCTGGCACTTTGTAAGCCCTCAGAGTCTTAATATTAAGGCTGAATGCTTTCTATTTAAACCTGACCTCAGTTATTTCTCACTTTATATTCTGCAATTATTTTCACTACTATTCACTCATTCTACCCTCTACTTAGCTACTACTTTTCTACTATAGAATAATCCTTCTAAAATTATAATTAGTTAATAGTATGAATGGAATGATTTAATTATATAATTTCTAAAAAATCAACTAATATTTTACTCCTTCCCAAGAAAATAATTATAAATAAATGATCTTGAAACCTAAGCCTCAAATAATTCATTTATTCATTCATTATTCAGTTAATAGCCATTGCAATTCTCAAGGTGCTCCTTTCGTGTAATGCCCTGCACTCTTCATTTTTAATTACCTTTTATTTTGAATGCCTTTCTTGAGCAACATAGGATGTGAACTCATGTTCTATTGAAACTTCACAGCATTTTCTATTACCTTTCTATTATTGATACTTACTGTCTGCCTTGATTTTATCTAACCATTCTGTGATGCACCAACCTAAGCAAATACTGTCATGAAAATATATTTTTAAAAAAATTAATTTTATTGAATTTGATAAATTTTAGCTGGTCCTTACAATCTCATTTCAAGGTTTAAATTAAGTAAATCTCAGAATAGATTCTGCCAAACATATAGGTACTTATTAAACATGTATTTATCAGTAAGCAGTTACAACACATTTTATAAAACCTATTTAGTAAATTCTAGGCATTACAAATACCACCTTATATGAATGTTCATACCAGACATACACAGCTGTTTTCTAGAAGTGGGTTTTGTTTTACCTTTAGCTGAGGTTAGAGAATCAGAGTCACTCCCAGCCAGTAACTGGACATGAAACTCTTTAAGGAAGAAGCGTTAGGTGCCACCCGTCAGGAAGCAGGAGAGAGGTTTCTCTGGATTCTTAAACGTTATTCATGAAAAGATGGAAAGTCTCTCTCAAATATTTTATCTAACCCACATGTGATACTTTTAATTTCACCAATGAAAGTTTATTTCTAGTTATAATTATGAGGGGAGGCCCCAAAAAACTGGAATTATCTTCTGGAGAGTGGGCTCCGTGTAGTACAGGCTTTCCTCACCAGTGAGTGTTCTAGGAACCCATCTGTATCAGTGTACCAGCTGGTGTTGTTGTGAGAGGCTGCGTTCAGCTTCAGTGAATTTTTTTGAAGACTACTTCAATACTTTTGCCCATTTCATGATGGTGATTTACAAGTGCACCTGCCCACACCACTCTAAGTGTTCAGCAGTTTTTGACCTCAAATGGCATGACCCCTATGCCCCACCCTCCCTATTTACCTAATCTCACCTTAAATGACCTTTGTGTGTGTGTGTTTGTGTGTGTGTGTGTGTGTGTGTATGATTTCCCCAGATGAAAAAGCTCCTTAAAGGGAGCCAACATGGAAAAGGTGAAATAAGAAAGGGGATTAAGAAGTACAAATAGGCAGTTACAGAATTGCCATGAGGAGGTAAATGTACAGTATAGGAAATGGAGTACCCAGGGGACTTATATGCATGACCCATGCACATATGGGTCTCCACACCATCTCAACAATGGTGTGGAGATTGGCTGAGGGAGTGGGAGGTGATGGCGGGGGGGGGGGGGCAAAGGGAGAAAAATTGGGATGAATTTAATATCATAATCAATAAAATATAATTAAAAAAATAACAGAAGCACTAAAAGGCATCAAAGACAAGTTCAAAAAATTATTTTCGGCAGTGGAAAAAAATCTCAACAGGTGTATTGCAGCATATGGAGAGTACTCTGAAGGGGAATGAAGTTTAAAATGTAAGAATTATTACACATTTTTAATAAATAAATTCAATTTGAGGGTCCTCCTCATATACTAATTATATTTTCATTTAAAAAGAATACAACTGATGTTAGTAAACAAAGCCCGAAATCTTTAGATATAGAAAAACTGTTTGTTTTAACCTTCTTTAGATTGTGGCATATCTGATATCCTAAACATGCACATGTTAAAACAAAACAATGAATTCCCCGGAAGACGTAAACAGAAAAATATATACCTGATATTACAAGCTGATATATCTTAAAACTAAATTATAGGCACTGAAACATAGCCCACTGAAATAAAAATGCATTTATAAAAGGTAGAAACTATAAATTCCAGTATTAGTACTGCCTGATGAAAAACAGTCTCTAATGAGATAACTCATTTTTGAAATGGATTGATAAAAATACTGGTATAAAAATCTAATGAAAACAGTTTTGTCACACTAGCCATTCTAATGATGTCACTGGTATTTTACTCCTAAAAACAATGTATACAAACAATGTATCTGAAGGTTTCTTCCAGCCTGAAGCTTAAAATCACTTTTAAAGGAACAGATATGAAAAATATTTGCTTTAAAGGGTAACTTCAAAATCTATCTATCTTAGCTTTCTGAAATTACTCAGCCTCCTTGTTCAAATTATTTTTTGTAATTTGTTTTTTTCAAATTATATAAAACAACAATACTATTGTTCTAGAAATATATCTGAAATGTATTCTAGACCTGAAAATAAACATTATTTCAAAGATAGGGTAATGAAATCCGACACAGCAATTATGAATTTATCTATTTTTTCCTATTAAAATTTTTGATTTATATAAATTTGGGATAATTTGATTAGTTATACGTTTAGAATGATTATACCTTTTGGTGGGTTAGTTCTTTTATTTAATAAAATATTCTTTATCTCCAAAAAGGCCCCTTGTATTTTAGTCTACTCTTTATATTTTTAACAGTTACGAGAACTGTGAAAATAATTTTTTTTTAAAGATTTTATTATTTTCAGAGAGAGGGGAAGGGAGAGAGGCAGAGAAGGGAGAGAAACATCAATGTATGGTTGCCTTCCACCTGCCTCCAGCTATGTACCTGGCTGGAGACCTGGCTTGCAACCTGGTTAGGTGCCCTGACTGGGGAAGTGAACCAGCGACATTTGGGTTTGCAGGCCAGTGCCTTATCCACTGTGCCACCAGCCAGGCCAGAGAACTGTGAAAAATTTTAATGTGCTATAACAAATTACAAAAATGCAGCAGCTTGAAATATCACACATTTGTTATTTTATAACTTCCAGGGTGAGGAATTCAGGCATAGATTACCTAGATCCTCTGCCCAGGGTCTCTGATACCTGCATTGGAAATGCCCTCTCATCAGCTATTTGCAGTCCTTTTCCAATCCTGGGAGTTATTGGTTGAATTCTTTCCTGTAGAACTAAGGCAGGTTCCTTCTTTCTCACAGCCAAATTGGGAGTCACTCCGAGTTTCTGGAGGATGCCCGTAGGTCCCAGCCGCAAAGCCCTCTAATACCAGCTTACATCTTCAAAACTAGGAAGGGGGTCTCTCTCTTACTGTCTCCCATCAAGGAAGGTCTGCACTCCCTTTTGAAGGGCACGTCTCATTAACTGAAGTCCAGCCAGGATAATCTCTTTCTGATTAACTCAAAGTCAAGGGACCTGAGACCTTCTTTATCGCTGCAAATCCTTTCATTATTAACACTTCACAGAGTGGAATCCCAGCGCAGCCACAAGACCCACCCACGCTACAGGGACCCACTTTCTATGTAGCAAAAGGACCTGAGAGCTCTAAGAGCACTTGAACTCTGCGTGACTCTTTTTACCTTTTCTTTCTTTTTTTCTGTCACCTAGTTTTAAACCCCAAAAGGCACATTATCATTCCGTATAGGCAATTTTCATGATATGCACAGATTTATTTACTGTTTCTCCTGTTGGCACTTCTGTACTTCTGTGTGAAAAAAGTTTCCTCCTGCCTTTAGTGACATCATTAGTACTTCCTTCTGTGCAGTTTGTAGTGACTCATTCTGGCTTTTTCTGTTTTGGTCTTATGTACTGTGAAAATGTCTCTATTTCATTTTATTTTGTAGGGACTTTTTCTCTTTGATAGCAGAATATTCCAGGAAACATATAACCAAATGTGATTAGATTAGGGAAAATGTGAAGAAAGGAGGAGGTGGAGAAAGGCTGAGAGTCCACAGATTGCAATGCAGAGTTAGGGGAGAGGGAAGGAGAGAGAAAGAGGAGAAGGGTCCATTAGGAGTATCTTTCTTTGCAAGCAGCTTCCAAAGAAAATTCAGCAAGTCTGTGGTGGAGGCTTCAAGCTACAGCATCTCTTGAGAAAAGTCCCTAATCTTCTTGATGATCCTCCCTCAGTGTCCCTGCCACCCTTGAGCATTAGCTAAGAGAAATAAATTTAGCAGAGACTCTGGGGCCTTTAGTCAGTCACACTCCCTACAGAGGGAGGTCTGAGAGGAGCGGCTATGGCACCTGCAGTCAGATTTGGTTTTTGTTCATTTACTTATTTCAAAATTTAATTACCTGTTTTCTAGTTGTAGTTGTTTGTTAAAAAAAAAATAGAAAAAAAAAGCAGCTTAGTTTTCTTATTGCATGTTTGAAAGTAAGTAATGTGCCTTTTGTTTTTCTGTCAAGTTTTTATATTTTTGTCTTTGATTTCTAGGAAGTTTTATCATGAAGAGTCAATATAGGGATTTCTTCGTATTTATCATCTTTTTTGTTTTGAGGACACTTTAATCTGGCTTCATGTCTGTCATAACTTCAGAGAATTGTTAACCATTTTATTTCCAAAAGATGACTTGTCAATATTATTATTTTTTCTCTACTTGGATGAAACTTTTGTACTTGGTGTACCTTTACATTACCCCAATGTGTCATGATTTTTTCTATATTTCCAAATTTTTATTTTGTTTCAGGTTAGATTATTTCGTCTGAGCTAAATTTCAGTTCTCTATTCCTCTCTCCTATTATGCATAATCTAGCATTCAACCAATTTGTTGAGTTCTTATTTTGTAATATATTTTTTTCATTTTAAAATTTCCTATTTAAAAATATACTTTACAATTCATTGCTTTTACTGCTAAACTCTTGGTATTTTGGTTTATCTTCTTAAACATATTAATCACAGATAATTAAAATGTTCACTAATTCCAATATTTATATTACTTGTAGGTCCATTTATTTATTTATAAACAGATTTTATTATTTTTAGAGAGAGGGGAAGGGTGAGAAGCAGGGAGGGAGAGAGACATCAATGTATGGTTGCCTTTTGCCTGCTTCCAGCTACAGACCTGGCTGGAGACCTGGCTTACAACCTGGTTACATGCCCTGACTGGAAATCCAACTAGCAACCATTGGGTTTGCAGGCCGGTACCTTATCCACTGTGCCAACAAGCCAGGGCCATTTATTTTTTTCATTAAAATAAATAAAACAGAAAAATCTGGTCATTTTTAATTGAATTCCACTGTGTCAAAAAAAAAAAAAAAAAAGAAAAGAAAGAAAAAGAAAGAAAGAAAGAAAAGAAAGAAAAGCTAGTACAATATTGCTTTTCTCAAGATAGGGTTAGATTTTGTATCTACTTTCCTTTTAAAATTGTATATAAAATAGCAAAAGTCAGATGTATAAAGAGGGATAATCAGAGTTAAGTACCTTTATCTACTCAAAGGTTGAATGGCTTTAAAGTTAGCTTTAGCCTTTGTGCAAGACCATCAACTTTCAATTCACTCTCTGTTAGCTTTAGCCCTTTGGATTCCCCAACTGAAAATATGATGATGTCCTACCTGTATGTCCAGATCTAAGTCCAAGTGTGCCTTCTCTATTATGTCATATGCAGAAAAATTCTCCTCAGCTCCCAAGCATCTGCTTGTAAATTAGCAACTTTTTTGAGGAAAAATTGGTTCCAAATATTGGGCTCACTTTTCTGATCTTCCCTTTGATGGGTATCATCATAGCCCTTCAAATTATTGCTACCTTGGTAGCTTTTTGATGTTTCCAAACGAGGATTTTTATCTCCAAAATTCTTTAAAAACTCATAGAACTCAATACCAGGGAGACAAATAATACAATTAAAAAATGGACAAAAGACCTGAATGAATACTTCTCCAAGGCGACTTAGAGATGGCCCAAAGACATATGAAAAAATGCTCAACATCACTAGTCATCAGAGAGATGCAAATTAAAACCACAGTGAGATATCTCCTCACACTGGTCAGAATGTCCATCATTAATAAATCAACAAATAATAAGTGCTAGTGAGAATGTGGGGAAAATGGAACCCTTGTACACTTTTGGTGGGAATATAGACTGGTGCAGCCACAGTAGAAAACAGGTGGAATTTCCTTAAAAAATAAAACAAAACAAACAAACAAACAAAAAACAACAACTAAAAATGGAACTGCCTTTTGACTCAGAAATTCCAATGCTGGGAAAATACCCTGAGAATCCTGAAACACCATTTCAAAAGAACCTATGTACCCTTATGTTCATAGCAGTCTCTTTACAATAGCCAAGTGCTGGAAACAGCCTAAGTGCCCATCAACAAATGAGTGGATCAAAAAACCATGGCATATTTACACAATTTAATATTACACAGCAGAAGGAACTTCTACCTTTTGCAACAATATGGATGGAACTGGGGACTATTATGACAAGTGAAATAAGACAGTTGGCAAAAGACAAATACCATAGGACAGTACTTATAACTATAATCTAATGAACAAAATAATAATGAGCAAAATAGATCCAGGGACATGGAAACATGGAGGAGACATACTGTGACCAGAGCTGGTGAGGGGGGTAATATTGGAAAGAAGACTAAGGGACTAATCAGAGAACAAATGAATGAAATGAACGACCCAAAGACATGGACAATGGTATGGGGATTGACTTAGAGGGGGTGGTGGGCTGGGCAGAGGAGGGAAAAGGGGGAAAAACTGGGACAGCTATAATAGAATGACAATTTAAGAAGCTAACACACCATTGTTGGAAGTGGCAGTTCTTTTTTAATAGTTTTTAAATAGGAGAAAAACATATATGAAATTCTTGCTCTATTTATTCTAGCAAATTTTAGTGCTCTTATTGATATGTAAAAATGTAGTGGATTTTATTTTCTCCTCTTTGTTAATTCATTGGGCTATGACTAATTCTGATTAATAGGCAACACATATGCAAATGTATTATAAACCCTATTTAAGTTAATTTATTTTTAAATTCATGTATTTGACTTCTCTTATATTATTTTTACCATTTCAAAGAGAAATTCATTTTAAAGAGTATATTACTCTTGATAATAACTAAGATCAAACTTTGATGTAATTATATCCTTTCAAATCCAATGAGACTAGCTGAAATACACATATAGTACAGTAAATAATGTAAATGTACCTACTTTACTTTTAAAAATTGCATATTAAATAGCAAAATTCAGATGTTAAGGTCACTTTTAGCATTTTTTAACCAAAGAGTTGCTAGGTATTAAGTTCATGCCCAATAATCATTCAATGTAGAAATACAAGTGTAGATTATAACATAAGGAGGTCATTTTATTTGAAATGTATTTCCCTTAACATAAGTATGGAAACAAGTTAAACATACTTTCCTTTAGCATAATTAACAGTTTCAACTATATTTAAAAAAATAAACAAAAAATTAAACTAGATATTTGGAAGTCTAAAAATTACACAATTGGAAAGTTTCAAAATATTATCTATGTTATGATTATGTTGTTAATATTTACTTTTAACCCTATGAGAAAGGCTTATATTAATTAAAGCAATAGTCAGACATATTAATCGTTGAACAGCTTATTTGGTTTGGTTATTAATTTTAATTGTGAGATGAAGAGAAATAAGGAAAGTTAAATTCTAGGTTAATGTATCTTCAAGAAGAGGGATAAACCTAGGCAAAATTTAATAATAACTATAATTATTTGCTATTAAAAAGAATATCAATATAATTGTTTTCTGCATATTTAGAAAACAATTGACATTGATTTTACTCTAACACTTGCAATTTTCTTCATTTACTTCTATAAATCTTCCCAAAATTTCATATGCATAAAAATTGCTTGGAGAACCACTACTCATCAGTTAGAATGTCTAAAATCCAAAAATCAGTGAATGTTGGGTCCTGGTGACAATGTTGAGGAAAAGGAACACCTATATTGCTGATGAGGATGCAAAATGGGAGAACCACTTTAAGAGACTGCTTGGCAGTTTCTCACAAGGCTAATCATAGTCTCACCATGTGACCTACCTATTGTGCTCTCAAATATTTACCCAACTGATTTGAAAAATGTATGTCCACACAAAAATCTGCACGTGAATGTTTATAGCAGCTCTTTTCATAATCACCCAAAACTGGAAGCAACCATTATGTCCCTCAATAGATGAGTTAATAAACAAAGTGTTACAAATCCACATAAAACGATATTTATTCAGCAATAAAAATGAATGAGTTATCAAGCCAGGAGAAGACATGCATGAATCTTATATATATTGCTAAGTGGAAGAAGTCAGTCTGAAATTGTCATATACTTTCTAATTCTAAACATATGACATTCTGGAAAAGACAAAGTATAGACATGGTAAAAAAAAAAAATCATTGGTTTTAAGTGATATACAGGGAAGCCAAATTATTCTGTATCACACTACAATTGTTGAAACATAACACCATTTATTTTTCAAAGTCCATAAAGCATTTCAGTACAAAGAATCAACCTTAATGCTATGTATTATAAAAAATAATTTAGGAGCTTGAAAGAATCCAAGGATAAAGTGTAATATGTTTTTTTAAATTGTTTAAAAGATTTTATTTATTATTTTAGAGAGAGGGTAATGGAGAGAGGCAGAGAATGAGAGATACATCAATGCATGGTTGCCTTTCAACTGCCTCCAGCTACAGACCTGGCTAGAGACCTGGCTTGCAACCTGTTATGTGCCCTGATTGGGGAATCAAACCAGCAACCTTTGGGTTTGCAGGAAAGTGCCTTATCCACTGTGCCACCAGCCAGGATAATAAGTTTTTCAAAAACCCTAATTTATTTTAAAATGTATGAAAAACTTCAATAAAGGGGTTATAAGAACCTGCTTATCTAAACTTTGCAAAGAGTGAATGAAGTTGGTTACATTAAAGGTAAAGGAAGCTATATATATCCAATGACCAATGACTACATAAAAAGCCTTTGTGCCCTGGCTGGTGGCTCAGTGAATAGGCACCAGCCTGTGAACCCAAAAGTCACTGGTTCAATTCCCAGCCAGGGCACATAACCAGGTTGCAGGCCAGGTCTCCAGCCAGGTCCTTAGCTGGGAGGCAGGTGAAAGGCAACCATACATTGATGTCTCTCTCCCTTTCTTCCTCCCTCCCTGCCCTTCTCTCTCTGACAATAATGAATAAAGTATTTTTAAAAGTCATTTTAAAAAGTCTTTGTAATAACTTCACAATTTTCTGTAAATCTAAAACTGTTCTTTCCCACATACCAAAAATAGGAACATTTTGCTTAGATAACCAGATAGTGGGTAAAGGAAGCACCCACGTATTTGAGGATTATTGGATTTAGAGAACAGGTTGTCGGATACAGAGGTGGGTTGGAGGTGATATCCAAGGATCCAAAGCACCAAATAGATTATTAGTTGTTAAATAAGAGCAGATGGTGTGTCTGTGCAATAAATGCAGTCCAGGTTGACATCCAGCTCAGAGTGAAACTTCTGGGCTCATGAATCCACACAGTGGTTATTTCCTTCATTTCCCAATGTATGATTGGATTAGCTAAACTTGGTAGTTAGCAGAACACTCAGATTGGTACTTTGATCTGTGGGATAAGACTCATCATAGTAGAGAAAGCTATGAAATCCTCTGAAACCTTTTCACTAAGTCGTTAGTATATCAATAACAATATATTACATATATAATATATGTAATATAATAACAATATTACTAGGCACAACTTCTGCTATGATAGAGTTAATAGTAATAGAATAAAGGGAAAAATGCATAGGATCATCCCAGTAGATTCTAATAAATTATTTGACAGATCTAACATTTACTTCTGATGAAACTCTACGAAACCAGAAATAGAGAATTTCCTAACATAAGGGGAATCTTCTTACATAAGAATCTCCTTTGAATAAAGGGCATATTCAAAAACTTATAGCTAAAATAATACTTATTTCCTGCGAACCCAAATGTCCCAGGTTCGATTCCCAGCCAGGGCACATAACCAGGTTGCAAACCAGGTCTCCAGTCAGGTCTGTGGCTGGAGGCAGGTGAAACATTGATGTCTCTCTCCCTCTCTGCCTCTCTCCCTTCCCTTCTTTCTAAAAATAATGAAATAAAATCTTTAAAAAAATACATTAAAAAATTTAAAAAATAATACTTAATGGTAAAGCTTTCTGTAAGATTAGGAAAAAGACAGGTAGTCCACTCTTAGCAGATATCTGTTCAATATTATGCTAGATTTTCTAGCTGGTGCCATCAGGAAAGAAAAATAAATAAGAAGTATTTATTTTTGAGAAAAACAAGAAATCTGTCTATAACCTGTCACATAAGATGTAATTCTCTATGTGGGAAATCTTAAGGTAACCCCCTCTCCCCCTACACTATTACTATAGAAAGTAATCTCTATTCACAGAACTGATCAATACATTTAGTAAGATCATAAAAGTTCAATATACAAAAATCATTCATAATAACAGCAGAAAGAATAGTATTTAGTAATACATTTAAAAATGAAGGATATACAATGAAAACTACAAAAGCCTGCTGACAGAAATTTTTAAAGGTCTAAATAAATTAATACGAAGATCATGTTTATGGATTGGAAGACTCAATATTTCTCATGATGGTAAATCTCCCCCAATTGATCTATAGAATCAACAAAATCCTCATCAACATATCAGCAGGTATTTTTTGACAGAAACTGACACGCTGACTACTAAAGCTAATATACAAATATAATGGCTTTGACATTTTTAAAAAGAAGGACCAAGCTGGAGGGCATATATTATGTTATTTCTAAAATTACTATCAAGATAATGTTATATTGGTGTACAGGTAAGCACATAGAATAATGAATCAAAACTGAGATTTCAAAAATAAACTATTACATTTGATTAATTACTTTTGGCAAAGAAACAGATAATTAATTGGAAAGGGTAGTTTTCTCAATAAATTACAATAGGACAATTATTTTTCTATATGCAAAAAAATTAACTTAGAGCCATACCTCACACTAAATACAGAAATTTATTCAAAATGGGGCATAAATATAAATGGAAGACCTAATGTTACAAAACTTCAAGAATTAAATCTGGGAAGTACTGGAGATTCAAAGTCAAAGAGAGTGACCCACTGAGGTTGGCTGGAAAGAGAGTGACCAAGTGATTCACTGTAGCTGGCTTGAAAATGGAGAGGGCCATGCTGAAAAAGCAAGAGCAGGAACTGAATTCTGCTAACAGCTCGTGATTTGAGAGGAAGACCCCAAGCCCCAGAAGAGAACTACAACTTTGTCTGACATCTTGATTTCAGCTTCAGGAGACCCTGAGTAATGAAACCAACGACATCATTCTGGACCTTTGAACAATGGAAACTGAGATCATAAATTGATTCTGTTTTAAACAGCTAAATTTGTGGCAATTTGTTCTGTAGCAATGGAAAATGATTTACTTATTCTGTTATTTCCACTGACTGTAACATAAGTAAAACATTTCTCCTCAGTGTTTTCTTTTGTCTAACCACAAAGACGGGGCCATCTAGAAAGGTGGGAGCCCTCTACATATGGCATTCTGCTTGATCAAATGTGGAGCATTGGAATTTGGAGACACTGTTTTTGATAATTGATTTAGCCAGTTCCTGTCTGTATAAGTCCATTTTAATACATCTCTTAATATACAATTGGCAAACACCTGACTGATACACGTGTTATTATCACACCTATTTTATAGATATAAAAAAGTTCAATTTCTTATCTATTTTGTGCACCTCAGCTGATCCTGTGAATGAGAGTCTAACAGTTGGAAATGTGGTGTCAGTTTCACAGATTGTCTCCCTAAAATTGAGCAGCGTGGCTGTGATTTGACCTACTTTACCAACCTCTACTACCACAACCAAACTAGTTTGGGGAAAAATCAACTTTTATTGTTGTTTAAAAATTACTGCTTCCCACTATTAATTTAACAAGCAAAGGGATGACTGCTAATATAAAGTTCTTCTTTTAGACACAAGTGTGAGAAATAAATATTTGTATTAAGATTAGCAGATGTCAACACTTTCATCCTAAAATAGTATGACTTGCTGCTTTTATTGGTGAGTTGTAAAGGTTGTGAGTTGTAAATGTGACCAGAAGACTTTTCACCTATCCATCTATCTAATAACAATGAAGTATTCAATAAATGTAATTAGTAGACAGAAATTGGCTATAGCTTCTATCCACAAGTGGAATTTCTTCTTATGGTGGCTTCAGCTCTCTTATTAAGATCTTTTAACTGATTGATTCAGGCCCACCTGGATTACCTAGAATAAGTTACATGACAACCATAGCACATCTATGAAATACCTTCATGGAAATGCTTAGATACTGTTTAATTAAATAACTGGTTACTATAACCTAGTCAAGTTACCACATCAAAAAACCATCACATCAACTTAATCAACAGGCTTCTTTTTAATATCATAAAAGGGGATATACATGTTTGTGTGCACATGTGTGTATGGTGGATGTCTCATACATAACTTGTGCTCAGAAAATTCTAGCTACCCATCATCCTTATTGCCTGGAAACAATAGGAATGAATGGTAGAAACTGCTGAAAATACTGTACCTCTACACTTCTTTGAACTGAGGTGCATTTCTGGAAATTTCTTTTTCTGATATAAGAGTGTCTTTTGCCTCTATCTGATGCATTATACAGTTTCATTTTCCAATGGAGTAGTGCTTATATTATACCACTTTAGATGGAAATAATAATTACAAAACTATTTTCTCATTTTTTGGTACTATACGACTATAAGACAGTAACACTATGTATTTAAGTCCTTGGTGCAGACTCTGCTTTAGGGGTAATCCAAACAAAGATCTCCCTCTAATCATATCTCACTTCCTCTCTTCCTCCATTTGTCTTTGCTCATTTTTCATCATTTGAGTGTAGGCTACTCTTCATAATTACTCACATAAATGGAACACTCTCCCCAAGGCCTCACGTTCTATGTGTATCTTAATTTCACTCAGGTTTTCCTGTTCTTCAAAGTATAGCTGAGGCACCAGTTTCCCATGATGTTCCTCCAAATAAAGCAAGTGCTCTGTGAGAGCAACCATATGTATGAATCAATGTATCATTGTACTGGCAATCCTGAATAATAAAATATTTACTTGTCTTACTCTTTTAGTCCCTACCAGCTTTTATACCTTGCATTAATATGTAACATATATGTAGCGAAGAATAGGAAAAATGCTCTCAAGCGCACCAAGGGATGAGAATACCATGTGATATTAGCTGTCTTTTCCTCTTGAACAAATATTGCCCCATGTTTACCAGCACTGCCCTCAGGCGCAACATTCGTCACTCAAAACCATTTCTGCTGACAGCCTTGTTTTCATCTACGTGTCTTATGAAGGTCTCTAAGTGTAAAATTATGTTTCTGGATCAAACCTAGCAACATTGAAAAATGCACTAATATCTGCTATTTGCATCAACCTCTAAGCCTGTACGTTAAAAAGCTTCGAACACGTAGCCCATATACGATAAAGCAAAAGTAGGATAGTGAAGAAGGCTGGCGGAAAACAAAAACCAAAAAATCTGGTTCATCTGAAATAAAGTGTTGGAGGAAGACTGTGGATACCCTGGATGGCCAGAAAGACGAAGAAACAGGTGCTAGAGCGAACTGCGCCTGAAACATCGCCGGAGGCAAGAAAAACAAAACCAGAGCTGTCCTCTTCCCGCGGCACCTCACGAGAAGGCAGAGTTCTCTGGAAACGACGAGAAGGCTGGGACACTTTGGAGGCAGCAGTTACCGAGGAAGACCTACTAGAGGATGGGTGGACTCTGCTTGAGGAGCCCCGGGCGCGAGTCTACAGCGCAGGACAAGACACCGTGGGCGCCTCTCCTTCCCAAGGTCTCGGGAGTCGGAGCGGACGCCCGACACGTGACACAGATGAAATTCATCAGTCATCTTAATAGTTCTGTCTAAACTACACAGCTGTTCCCTGGCCTAATAAGCATTGCCTTAAGGTCATGTATGTGCTTCACTTGGGGAAGCAGAACTGCGTTTTTGTCTTTCTGCTTTGGGCTTACCTGGGCGCCGCGGGCGCCGGGCTCCGCCAGCCCGGCCGGGTCCAGCCGAACCCGCCTCGGTCCCGGAACCTGGCGCGCACACCTCAGTCCTCCCGACACCTGGCTCCGCGAAACTCGTGCGTCGCGTGCGTCGCGTGACCGTCGTCGTCAGTCACGTGGAGCCTCGCCCGCCCGGGCCTGGCCAGGTGCGGGTGATCGACTCCCCGCGAGGGCGAACTGCGCGCACGCTGCGTCCTGCCCAGGCTTGGGGGAGCCCCGCGGGGAAGCGGGGCGGCTGCGGGGCAGCCCTGGGGGCGCTGGCTCCCAGCCCCGCAAGGGCCCAGGCGGGAGCAACCTGGTTTCCCCGGTGCCTTTGGAGCCACGCAGCCTCCAGGTCAGTTTATATACTATGCGACATGGTTCCAGGTGGCCTAGTGAGAAGTACGACGACGGTCTATTTGCAAAGTGGTAAAAATCATGACCAACCTTCAGGTTACTTTCCGTCTTTTTAATTCTGAGGTACTTGCTTAAATGCTTCCCATCAGTGAACAAAATTTTGTATCTTACATCTTGCCGAAGCGTGTACATGCATGACAAGTATTTCCTATGTGAAGAAGGGGAAGAAAAAAAATGGGTGTGTGTGTGTGTGTTTAAATTTTATCTGCAAGTGTGAATTTGTCTCTCAGTCTAAAAAGAAAATAAATGGAGTCTACGTCTTGGATGGTGCTTAGATACTATTGTTGTAAACAATTTAAAAGTGTGCCATATAGTTCCTTGGAAATATATAGGTCTTAAGTTCTTTTAAAATACTTTGGAAGAGAATTATTTTAAAATTAAGACTTTATTTTCCAGGGTGAGGGAGAAACAGTGATATTATAAAGGAATATCCAATTAGCAGGAAATATGCAGCAGGCTAGTCGTTAGATTTTTCTGGGGAGGGAAAAGGTTCATGGAAAAATACTTTGATTTACAAAAACAGCCAAAGTTTAAAGAGAGGCAATGGCTAGTTGTGCTATATATATACTTGCATTTATTACTGTTTATTTTTTATTTTTACATTTTTATTATTTTTTAATTTTTGTATTGTTCTATTACAGTTGTCCCATTTCCCCCCCCCCTTTGCTCTCCCCTGCCCCATCTACATCCCCCTTTGCCCACAGTCAGTCCCCACCCTGTTGTCCATGTCCATGGGTCTTTTTTACTAGTTCCTTGACTAAACCCTTCCCCATCTTTCCCTCACTTCCCCTCCCCTGTAGTCACTGTCAGCCTATTCCTTGTTTCCATCTTTCTGGTTCTATTTTGCTTATTTTGTTCATTAGGTTATTATTAAGCTTATTTTTTAATTTAAATAGATCAGGTGTTCAATATGTCTTCTAGAGTAAAAAAAATGACACCATAATTTTACACTTTGATTTCAACAAAAGTATTGTAAAATTTATTTTGGATTGCAAAAGGTCTTACAATTTTTAATGAGTTAAAATTGAGACCAGAATTTTAATCTAATAAGTTACTGTGAATTTGTGGTATAAATATTCAGGATCAAATTTAGATATATGTAGGATAAAATGAGTCCTGAGTACTTTGACCAAATTTTTGGCCTTATTTCTAGGATATTTCTGTAACAGAAAGTTGAGGGAGACATTTCTTTGTTTTGAGAAATTTCTAGCAGAGTTCTGAGCTTACATCAAAGACCTCTGAATTTGGTAGTGACATGACAGTTGGGTCCAGAACCCATCCAGAAATGAAAGATCCAGCCTTATCTCAGTTAACTTACACTCAGCTCTGATTCTTTCAGGAGAATTTTGGAGCTCTTTATTCTTATTGACTGCCAAGCCCATGGAGCAAAATCTCTTGAGTTCAAACTCATGAGCTGGGAACAGAGACAGTGTCACCTCTTTTCCTGAAGTGACACCTTTCCTT
The DNA here is from genome assembly GCA_004026585.1 of Noctilio leporinus. NCBI lineage: Eukaryota > Metazoa > Chordata > Mammalia > Chiroptera > Noctilionidae > Noctilio > Noctilio leporinus. The sequence goes on along the minus strand of PVIW01010927.1, from coordinate 6,335 downwards.
TACTAGGATGTGGGGCGGTTGTACTATCCACTAGTCTTAGCTAACTTCTCCAGATATCAAATTTTTTGCCCTATGAACATCAAGGACAAGGACAAGGGCCACAAAATTCCCAGCCTTGATAGGTCCTCTGCTCTTTAGTGGGTGGGTTGAGAAAGGGAACCCCCAGGTTTTTAGTCAAACTAACCAGGAATTTAGCCTCTGCAACTTTCCACTTGGGTTTGGAGAAGAGGGATTTTGGTAGCCTGTCCCTGGTGTTAAAATACATATCATCACTTGACTGGGAGCTGAGGGGGAGCGGGAGTCCTGTTCTCTTTTTCACACTGTCTAGATTTGAGCCTTTATTATTACATTTAAAAAAAAATCACAATTAAGCCTTACTACTTTATTAGAGCTAATAAATATTTCTAAGGTCAGGGTATTAAGGTAAGGAAGAAGGGCCAGTGGCTGGGCTGAAAGTGCACCTTTCAAGATTCACAAGGATCAGACATAGTACAGGCTGTGCTTACTGCCCAAGGGAGCAGCAGAAGGGCAAGTTAGAGAGCAGGTCACAGCCAAGTGCTACAGATTTACTATTTTTTACCAGGATTTAGTAGATTTTCTAAAACAAATGTTTATAATGTTCTGTATGTTCTTAGGACTATTTTCAGAGACTTAAATGGTTAGTTAAAGTATATTTTTATTGTATTTTTTCTGTTACCCCTTAGCCCCCTTATATCCCTCCCCACCCCTGCCCCAGCAGTCACCACACTGAAAACCATGTCCATGAGTCCTTTTTTGTTTTGGTTTGAACCCTCCACTCCCTAACCTACCCCCTCCCATAAGTGTCATTAAGTTTTCTATAAGTCTGTCTCTTATTTTCCTTGTTAGTTCAGCTCTAGGTCCATCTATGCTGTCACAAAGGGTGACTTTCTTTTTTGGTGGCTGAGTAGTACTTCATTGTGTAAGGTCCCATAGTTGTTTTATCTACTCATCTACTGATGGACTCTTGGGTTGCTTCCGTATCTTGGTCATTGTAAATAATGCTGCAATAAACATAGGGATGCTGGTTTTTTTTTCAAAATAGAGTTTCATTGGTTTGGGTTTCTTCAGATATATTACCAGAAGTGGGGTCACTGGATAAAAAAGCAGATCTGTTTTCATTTTACTGAGTTATTTCCATACTGCTTTCTACAGTGGTTGCATTGATTTGTATTCCTTTTAGCAGGTAAAAAGGTCCTTATTTCTCCACATCCTTGCCAGAATTTATTTGTAGATTTATTGATGATAACTATTCTGACAGGTTTGAGGTGATATTTGAATTTCTCTGATGAGTAGTGAAATTCATATGTCTGTTGGCCATCTGTATGTCCTCTTTGGAGAAGTGTCTATTCAGGCCCTTTGCCCATTCTTTAATTGGATTCTTTATTTTTCTGGTATTGAGTTTTGTAAGTTCTTTATAAATTTTGGATATTAGTCCTTTAAGAGATGTTTTGGTGAGTGTTCTCCCATTCTGTGGGTTGTCTTTGTATTTTGTTGTTGGTTTCCTTTGCTGTGTAAAACTTTTTAGATTCAGTGCAATTCCTATGAAGATTCCAATGGTGTATTTCACAGAACTAGAACAAATATTTCAAACAATTTTATGGAACTACAAAAGACCCCTTATAATGACAGTGATCCTGAGAAAGAACAACAAAGTTGGAATCACACTACCTAACATCAAACTATACTATAAGAGCATAATAATCAAAACAGCATGGTATTTACATAAAACATGTAGACCAGTGGAACAGAATACTGAGTCTAGAAGTAAACCCACATCTTAAGCCAATTAATATTTGACAAAGGAAGCAAGCATATGCAATGAGCTAGATAGTTTATTTAATAAATGGTGTTGGGAAAAGTTAACAGATACATGCAGAAAAATGAAACTAGACCATCTGATTACACCACACACAAGAGTAAATTCAAAATGGATTGAAAACTTAAGTTTTACTCTGAAAAGATAATTATCATAGAAGAAAACATAGGCAATAAAATCTAGAACATTGCTCATAGCAACATTTTATCTGATATATCTTCCCAGGCAAGGGAAACAAAATAAATAAATAAATAAATGGGATTGCATCAAAATGGTTATGTTTTAAAATACTTTTTTCCAGTATTTCCCTTGGTCCAGCTCTGCATAGCTCAAATTGTCATCCCAAATACCTAAATTATAAACTCATTGGAGCAGATTACAAATTTTGAGTGATAATTGGGACATGAAATGTATCAACCAACAGGAGCTGAGCTAGTCAACTAGAGCAAATTTTTTTGTAGGTTCTCATAAACTTCAAATATGATCCTTAGTCCAATAGAAAACATTTTTTGAGTTGATCTTGAACATTGCCACATATATATTACCATCAGCAAAATGAAATTGTTGATATTAATCTTGTCCAGCCCAAATACTTACCTTAGTAAAATTATGGCTTACAATTTATTAATTAAAAAACCCTCAAATATATATATATATATATATATATATATATATATATATATTCATCTCTATAAATATTCATATATATATGCCATATAATACAAGAGGTAGTAGTGTTTTATTACAAAATATTTGGAGAGCACAGAACTTCTTTGTCCTACCACTGTAATCTGAATGACTTTCTATGTTTATTCTTTTAAGTTGTACCCTTATCTGGAACTTGAGATTTGATTAGATGTTCTCTAGGTCAGTTGGAGCTCTAATACCCTTTGATTTTATAAGATAATAGCCTGACATCCAACTACAAATATTGAAGAGAGAGTTGGAGATAAGGGATTAGAAAGTGACTGAGAGTTCAGAAGTAGAGATTTATAGTAAGGATTGATTATTATTGATTTTGTTAAAAAAAGAATAGGTTTGGTTCTTGTAGAAGGACAAACAAAAGAAAAAATCAAAGGAAAAAAACAGAAGTACGGTGAAAATCGCAACATTTTAAAGTCTTTGAACTTACAGAGAATTTCATGAAGGAAACTGATCGATAATATTGAGTCATAAATATCTATAACATACTTGGGGAAAAAAGGACTTCTGACTTAATAGTCTGTGAAATTTATGATAACAGTTTCAAAGAGCCGAAGGGATAATAGTAAGTTTGCAGGAAATAAAGGGAAACCTAAGTAAATAAGAATTGAAAAATTTGAATATGAAATAGAGTTATAAGACTGTAGGTTTTGGAGCTTTTATTACATATACATTTATAGGCAACTAGTTATTACACCACTTGAAAAAAATAAGTTTAATAATCCTTTCCCTGAGTTTTAAATAGAATTTTATTTATAATGAATTAACTTCTTTTGTATGTCTGAGGGAACCTACTATTATTATTCTTCTTAGATTTGGTGCATAATTTATTTTTACTATGATTATGTTTTCATGGATAAATAGGATTCTGACACACCTCCTTTAACCTTGGTTTTTTAAGACTACATTTCACATTTCTTTATGTAATTGAGTCATTTATCATTACATATGTAGTTATATTTGGAGGACTATAGAAAACAATCAGAACATTGACATGATTAATTTTTTCTGTATATAAACAGGATATCCAAAATGGTATCATGATTTTTTTAAAGAATATGCTACAGCTTACACAGTATAATTTTAAACATAATTCAAATGTGGGTAACTTGTATTATTTTTTTTCTCACTTTCATTTCTCACTTTGTGATCTGCCACACCCCATCTGTTGCTAGGCTGTAACACTCCTACCATTTTCCTCAGCCTCTGCTTGGTTCAATTTCTCCTAAATGCAAGTATTGACATAAGACTCCACATTACTACACTGTTTTTTAGCAAATGACATCTCCTTGATTCTGAGAACTTGTTCCTTTTTAAGTGACTTACTCGGAGGAAAATTTATTTCATGATGATAATCTTTACAACTTTCTTTAACTTGGAGAAGATGCTATGTAGGAAACATGCAAGATCAGTCTTGATGCATTTGAAATAGTATCAGATGGACAGAGGAATATAGTTTTCAAAGTGTAGAACTTGGACACGTCAATAGAAGCTGTACAATTTTGGCTAAGCTTAAAGAGCTTTATAACAATGGGACACATAGCTTCTGGAAGAGAAAGCTCTCTCTTAGTGATTCTGATAGATCATCTGTCCAGCATTCTCTAGAGAAACTCCTGGACTAGGCAAGAGGCTATATAAGATCTTAGTGATCAAAAGTCTCATATAGCTTTGTGATGTCGAAATGGTATATATTCACAGTGTGTGAAAAAGCATGACTCATCACCTTATGATTTTAATTATCTAAGAAAGAAAGCTTGGTTGTATTGATTCACACAGGGGACCTAACAGGACACAAGTAAACTGCTTGTGATTATGGATGACTTTGTTCTTTGCTTCTTGTGTTTTTCAGTTTCCTATTATATGCACATGTTAACTTTTAAAAAATGTTATTTTTAAAACCTGAAAAATAAGTGAATGATTCACTCATTTACAAACATAAAAATTTCAATAGTCTTTTTAGAAATCATTTCATGTAAATCTCTTACATTATATTATGAGTTTATTACATGTTGAGTGAAGTGCCAGGATGATTTAACTTAATGAACTTTACTAGAATAAGGGTCAATGCTGAGTATGCCTGTGTGAGCATCTTGGTGGGGTGGATGGTTAACAACAATTGACTGACTCACTCCCAGACTACTCAACTGGCATTTCAGCTGATGAAATGTGTAAATGTGATTCTGATGATCCACTAAGTTGGGGAACAATTGATATTGCTAGGGACACCTGGTTCCTAGTCATGTGTTCTTCTTACTATACCACATTACTGAAGTCCATTCTCCATAAAGCCTATTACAACTTTCTTTAAAACAACATTTTCTCTATTCAGTGAAATTTGTGATCTACTCAATCTTATTTTAAATTGCATCAACAGGTTATCTATTTGTTTCAATTTTAATTAGAGAGTTAGAGACTGTTCTGTGAAATATGGACATGAACAAGAAGTCACCTAATGTGGAACCAGAATGAAGCCAACAAACTATACTGAAAGTAAATAAATGATTCAATGTAATAAAATTAGATCCAAACAGATTCTAATCTAAGAGCCATTAACAGACACAGGGAAGTATATGTGTATGTGTGTGTGTGTGTGTGTATATGTGTGTATATATATATACACATACACACACACACACACACACACACATATATATATATATATATATATATATATATATATATATATACTTTTTTTTTTTTTGCCAAATCCTGTCATTTCACTTGACTTTCCCTTTGACTTTAGTAAATAGATGCTGATTTTTGGCCATTTTCTGAGACATTTTTAAATATAATTGACTCTTGAATATCTTTTATCAGTAGTACCTGCTTGTCTATTAAGTCATGTACTCCTTGAGGAGAGGAATTCTTGTTTATGAGAGCCTTGCTTGAGAAATCATGCTAAAAATTGGATAAATATAGCACAATTGATTTTTTCAGTGCTGAGCTCAGGAGAATTCTAATAAACTATATTCTAGATGTGTAATTCCTCTATATTATGTTTCATTTAGTTTTTTTTTTTTTTTTTAAGATTTATTTATTTGTCATTTTTTAGAGAGAGGGGCAGGGAGAGAGGCAGAGAGGGAGAGAGACATCAATGTATGGCTGCCTTTCACCTGCCTCCAGCTATGGACCTGGATAGAGACCTGGCTAGAGACCTGGCTTGCAACTTGGTTACGTTCCTTGGCTGGGAATCAAACCAGCGACCTTTGGGTTTGCAGGCCGGCGCCTATCCACTGTGCCACAAGCCAGGGCTTCATTTAGTTTTTTTTTTGTTTTTTTGTTTTAAATTTTATTGTTGTTGTATTACATCCATCCTCTTTTTGCTCCCCTCTGTCCCTCTCCCCACCCACCCATTCCCCGCAAAGTCAATCCCACCTGTTGTCCATGTCCATGGTTCCTTTATACTAGGTTCTTATCTAAGCTGCTCCCCTTCTTTGCCTCTACCTCCCCCCTCCCCCCAACCCCGTTCCCCCTGACCACTGAAGGCCTATTCCTTGTATTCATATACTTGGTTCTGTTTTGCTTGTTGTTAGTTTTGCTCATTATTGTCCCGTAATGGGTGAGATCATATGATATTTGTCCTTCACTGACTGACTGATTTCACTAAGCATAATACTCTCCAGTTCCATCCATGTTGTTGCAAAGGGTACAAGTTCCTTCTTTCTTTCTGCTATATAGAATTCCATTGTGTAAATGTACCAAAGTTTTTTGATCCAATCATCCACTGATGGGCACTTAGGCTGTTTCCAGCACTTGGCTATTGTAAATAGTGCTGCTATGAACATAGGTGTGCATA
>PVIW01010926.1:0-40867 GCA_004026585.1 Noctilio leporinus | reverse complement strand
TTTTCTTTAGCTGAACAGAAACTTTTCAATTTGATATAGTCCCATTTGTTGATTCGTTCTTTGATTTCCTTTGCCCTTGGTGAAGTATCAGTAAACATATTTTTGCGTAGGATACCTGAAAGTTTACTGCCTATATTTTTCTCCAGGACCTTTATGGTGGCACTGCTTATGTTTAAATCCTTTATCCATCTTGAGTTTATTTTGGTGTATGGTGTAAGTTGGTGGTCTAGTTTTATCTTTTTGCATGTTGCTGACCAGTTCTCCCAACACCATTTGTTGAAGAGGCTGTTTTTACTCCATTGGATGTTCCTTCCCCCTTTGTCAAATATTAGTTGACCATAGAGTCCTGGGTTAATTTCTGGGCTCTCTATTCTGTTCCATTGATCTATATGTCTATTCTTATGCCAGTACCATGCTGTTTTGATGACAGTAGCCTTGTAGTATTGTTTGAAGTCCGGTATTGTGATTATATGGGTTTTTAAACAATTATCATTGGTAAAAGTTATTGCCTTTATGAAGAACATTTAAAGCTACATCTCAGGAGAAGTATGACTTTTAAAGACTTTTGACCTTGCTCTGAAGCCTAAGGTTGGTTAGACATCAAAACAGGAAAATACTATAGGGTTCTCTTCCACATTTTTAGCTTCAAAGTTTTGGAATGGTTATATAGCACTTATTATGCATAATTTGTCCTGTCTTCTAGATAAATGCTCTTTAAATTTGCTTTTCTAAAATAAAAGTTATAATTAGAGTATAACCTATAGCACAATCTTTAAAAACAAACAAACAAACAAATCCATGGTACTTCTAAAGCAAAACAGCATTGAGTAGTTTAAATAATCATCTGTGGATAACAACTGAAAGTGGACTCTATATCAAAAAGCCTTTGATATTTCCCCACTGTTGCCACCATTCACTGGTCCATTGGCTCACAATAGCCTCTGAAGATCTTGCCAAGATGTGTGTTTGCTTGTTTCTTTCAGATGGTCTATTCTGTTTGTTGTCCTTATTCTGTGGACTCTCAGAGAAAAGACTCACATGCCACAACACATTGAGCTTCCTGGTTGCAAGTAAAACATTTTAGGAAAAGATATGAAGCCATCAGTTCTTAACAACAGGAAAAAAAAAAAAGGAGTAAAATTAATCAGCTTCTCATCAAGGTGTGCCATATAGTCTGTTGCTTTGTTTTGCTTTTTTAGATTCTATGAAATATGGCAGCTGCCTCAGATTGGCTGCTTAGGCTGACTGACCCCAAAAACACACAATAAGGATCACTGCAGCAATGTGAGATTTTTGTTTTTATCTTTTTCCAAAATAGAAGATCTGATCCTTATTGGTGACTAGTAATTTTCAAAAATTTTTGTTGTTTTCCAAATAATATTGAAACAATCCTGAAAACAGTCCCAATACTTAGTAATAAGTTTTCTTTGATATACCCATGAAGTTGTAACTAATGTAAAGGACATGAAACTTCTTGACTTTATAAATTTTGTTTCCTGGAACCCAAGTGTCCATGAATAGCAGTCACTCTTCAATGGAGTATCACAGTAGCAGAGCTAGTCTTTGAGAGTGCTGTGGTGATAGAATCATTCTCCCCATATTCACATTTCTTAATTCATACTTTTATTATAACTCCAAATCTGGCATCTTTATTCTTCTACAGACTTTTTAAAAGTGCAATAATAGAGTATGATGACGGAATTTGAAGAATAAACATGCTTCCTGAACAAATTAATGAGATTTTTTGAGAAGAAACATTTACAACAAAAATATTTGAAAGCAAATTCTAAAAAAGTCTTGTTTTTCAATAATATCTTCTCTTACTCAAAGTACAGTGATATAGGAAGGAAGGAAGGGGGCTATGGAAGCATAGATTGAATTTTGAAAAGTAGATTTTCTCCTTAATATCTATAACTTTTGGCAAGCTAATAAACATTTTTAACTTTAATTTTATCATTGGTAAATTTGGAATAATAATCTACCTGATGGGATAAGTCATTTTCTGGGGGCTTGGTGCATAATTGAGCCTCCGTTATTGCTACTAATATTATTAGCAACATTTGAGAACTGAAACATAATAGCTGTGCCCTGATCCTGCCACCTTAGATGGGTAAGACATCTTGAGAGCCATTCCCTTAGGTTTCTAATGATAAAGCAAGAGTAACTCAAAAGCAAACTGGCCTGTTTCTCCCAAACTCCTATAAAGCATCCTCCAAAATCTACTAATGAGACTCTTTTTACTTAATTGAACCATAAATTTCTTCCTTAAATCATGAAAGTCTAACCTGAATGATATACAATTCCCGGTTCCAACTAGGAGGCAAGCCAAGATGGTAACGTCATAAACAGCTGTGTGTATCTAAACTCCAAAGAAGTGTCAGCTATATAGTTTCATATTTACAATTTCAGTCTCCAGATAAATAATTTGTCCTGGTCTGAAGAAAAAATGGTACAGTACTTGCATGGGGGGCTTTGTTTCCAATTTATATAATATGCTGTCAAATCTCAGCATAAAGATAATTTCTTTAGTTAACACCTAGGTTAAATTTTCCTAAGCGCATTTTGAACCTTTTAAATGTAAACACCTGTTGTGACCAGGTATATTCATTAGACTACACTATAGACTTAAAAATTACTTCCATTCTACAAGACAAAGCTATTAGCATTCTTTTCTATAACTTGTCAAATGCTGATACATCACAATTAAAAGGCCATCCTAGAAGGAAGGAGGTCTAATCTACATAACCTGAGTTGGTAGAGAGATGCTTGCAAGTAGGCCTAATGTGAAAAGCCTATTGACAACTCACAGCCTAATAAGTGGGCAATTGTTGGCTCATCTGGAAAGCATTACCTTAACAAGCTTCTTCTTTAATTTATTTCTCTTATTTTTCTTTGCAAAATTGATTATGCCTGACAATGAGAGCATAAATAAAAAAGTAAAACTCTGTGGGAAAACAATATCACAATCAAATATGTAAACATACTGAACCTGGGAGAGGCAAATGTTAGGTACATATGGTCATATAAATTGAGAGATGGCTTGCAAACTTATAAATACAATTTAAAGAACCCTAACTAATCAGAGAAACTAAAGCAAATATATATCACATACTGGATTTTTATGTGATAAATCATAAGCTAAATGTGCCATCAAACTAGAAGATAATATATGGCACATATGATTAATGACTTAAAAGTCCTTCAGTGCTTTCCATTATTTTAATATGAAAACAAAAATCAAGGTTTATTTAATGCTTCCTATCAGGACTGTGCTGGAGCTGGCTCACAGAAAGAAGTAAACCAATTGTGTGTAACTCTTTCCAGTTGTGCGTTCAGTGATGACATCTGGAGGACATTTACTCCATGACAGAAGTATGTATGCTACAGAAATGGGCAGACACTATAAATCAGAACTTCTTTTGGAGAGATGATTGTTCAACAGTTATCAGCACACCACTGCCTACTATACATATGTGAGGAGCTAGTCTAACCACTTTATATTAACCCTCCAAACAGTCAGTTAATTTTCCCTAATTTACAGAGAAGAAACAATGCACCGAGAGATTAGGAGATTTTTCCCAACTTCAAATTACCTGCAAATAACAGAATTAGTGATATAATACAAATGGATGTGACCTGATTTCACAGCCTGCACTCCTAACAACCTCTCTGCTACCTTATTTTCCTATGTCCAAGTACAGCTGAATGTTTTTATACTTTGAGGAATTTAGGTATTGTCCATATACTACTGAACTAAAATGTTCATCCACCAGCATTTTAAATTTGTTTCATTATAATAAAAATACTAAACATTAAAAACATTTATCTTCATCCTGACCAATGTAGCTCAGTGGGTTGGGCATTGTTCTGCAAAGAGCTAAAGGTTGTGGGTTCAATTCCCAGTAAAAGCATATGTCAGGGTGCATGTGCAAGAAAAAACAGATCAATGTTTCTCTTACATACTGATGTTTCTCTCCTATCTCACCCCTTCCTTTCCCCTCTCTCTGTAAATCAATCAATAAATCTTTTTTAAAATTTACCTTCACCATGTGCTATTCTGCTACTAGACAAATTTCCTTAGGTCTTTTCCTATTTGATAGGAGCCCATTAATTGTAAAAGCAAGATAAATGTTTGTGTTAATCTTTACTGAATTCTACATCAATATATAAATTGACACTACCTGACTTCAAATTATACCACAAAGCAATGATAATCAAAGCAGTATGATACTGGCAGAAAAACAGACACACAGACCAATAGAATAGTACTGCTAGCCTAGAAATAAACACACATGTATATGAGCAAATAATTTTCAACAAAGGAGTCAAAAACATACAATAGATAAAACAGCCTCTTCAAAAAATGGTACTTGAAAAAAATGGTGCTGGAAAAAATGGAAAGCCACATGCAAAAGATTTAAGATAGACTACAGTTTGTCCCCACTTACAAAAATTAACTCAAAAAGCTTCAAAGACCCAAATATGAGACCTGAAAGAAAAAATTACACAGAAGAAAACACAGGTACAAAACTTAAGGACCTTGGTCTTAGAGAAGAGTTTATGTATTTGATCCCAAAGGCAAGGTAAATAAAGGCAGAAATAAATGAATGGAACTATATCAAATTAAAAACCTTTTTCATAACAAAAGAAACCACCAACAAAACATAATGGCAATCAACCAAAAAAAACAATCCAATTATCAAATGGGCAGAGGATCTGAACAGACACGTCTCCTAAGAAGACGTACAAATGGCCTACAAATATATAAAAAGATGCTCAACATCACTATCAATTAATGAAATGCAAATCTAAACTATAATTAGGTGCCACCTCACACCTGCTAGAATGGCTATTATCAATAAGACAAGTAATAGCAAGTGTTGGAGAGGTTGTAGAGGAAAAGGAACTCTCATCCACTGCTGAAGGGAATGGAAACTGATGCAGCTACTATAGGAATTAGTACAGTGATGCCTCAAAAAATTAAGAAAAAAGTAAAAACCTTGGAAACATTTATTCAAAAAGATATATTCACCTTCATGTTCATTGCAGCATAATCCTCTGTGGCCAAGACATGGAAACAACCAAAGTGTCCTCTGATAGATGATCAGATAAAGAATATGTAGTACATATATACAATGGAATACTATTCAGCCATAAGAGAAGATGAAATATTGCCATTTACAACAGCATGGATGGGCCTTAAGAATATCATACCAAGCAAAATAAGTCAGTCAGTAAAAGCTAAGGGCCATATACTTTGACTCATACATGTGACATAAAACTGAAAGCAACAAATGAATAAATAAGACAAACAAAAGCTCATAGACACAGACAACTGTATGGTGGTTACCAGAGAAAAGGTGAATGAAGGGAATAATAAAGAGTAAAGGGGGTAAAATATATGGTGATGGAGGATGATTTGACTTTGTGGGGAGCACACAATACAATATACAGATCATGTGGCATAGAAATGTTCACTTGAATCCTATATAAATCTTATGAACCGATGTCACCCAAATAAATTCAATAAAGAGAATGACTGAAAAATTTAAATGCTAATAAATTGCACGTAGAGCCAAAAGGACAAGGCAGCATCCTGGAAAGAAACTTAAGGATCTTCCATTAAAAGGCAGACATTGTCAGAGAACCAGTTTCTGTCTGTGCACAGGACCAACAGTTTGCTTTCCTGCCAAAGGTAGTAACTTCAGTCTGAATACTGATGGCTTCTAGCAAGTAATTTTAAAAGTCATTTTAAAGCCCTGGCTGGTAGATCAGTGGATATATGCCAGCCTGCAAACCCAAAGGTCGCTGGTTTGATTCCCAGCCAGGGTACATAACCAGGTTGCAAGCCACGTCTCCAGCCAGGTCCCCAGCTAGAGGCAGGTGAAAGGCAACCATACACTGATGCTTCTCTCCCCTTCTTCCTCCCTCCCGTCCCTTCTCTCTAAAAATAATGAATAAAATCTTTTTTAAAACAGTCATTTTAATTCTAGACATTTCCTTTGGACAGCAACTTATCAAAGAAATTAAAGTCAAGACTCACAATGCAGGTCATTAAGCAACATGACTGCATTAAGGTAATTTTTTAGAATCTCCGTGAAAAGACATTCACAAGGGTGGCTCCCTTTAACAATGGAAAGCAAGCTTATATTAGCCTATCTGCATAAAGATGTAATGGGAAAAATACAATAAAGATTAAATTAAAAAATAAATTTTAAAAATGAAAATATTAAAATAAAACAATAAATCAATGATGTAATGGTAGTTGAGAAACCAGAAAAACAGTTTGGGCTTGACAGGCTATTTGAAAAATCATCACAAATGTTGACCTTGTACCTAACTCTTAAGTCTATAACTTTTCTCTATTCTTAAAAAGAAAATAAAAATATTCTGTTCAGAAAAATAAAACTAAAAACATGCTCAATATTAAAAAATACAACAGATGGTTCAAAAAGAAGAATAAAATTGATGTCTACCTTCTTTTGGCAACACTTGGTTTCCTCATTCTTAGTTGGTGTATATTTAAAACTGTTTCTGGAGCCCCAAAGGATACTGAGATAATTTTCAATTACTTACTTTCTGCCCAATAAACTTTCTGCCTGATAAGCCTCATGGAATGAACACTCAGGTAGGAAAGGGGGACTCACCATGGATGAGTGATGGTAGCACATGATAATATTCACTATGGGTCTACCATGGGGACAACATCTGATGTCCTCAAATTGGGAAGTTCTTAAAGGAAAAGGACACAGAAACTTTACATTTGAGGAAGAGTATGAGAATACTTTAAAAAATGGAACAGATGTAACATGGCAACTCCAGAAGGGATGTGATTTAGGGAACCTTATGTGGCCAGGGAGCAGTGTTATATCATGAGTCATCTGGAGGATTCTGAAAGGCAGTGGGAAAAACATGTGGAAGCACAGTGAAGATTGTTAAAGAGAATTTTTTCTTCATTTTTAATTATACTGGGTGATAATCTTTAGGAATCCAAATTAAATAGGTCTCAATAAGGTGAAGAAAGTAGCTTGGCATAAGCAGGTATTCCACAACAGTGTTTCCCAACATGCAGTCTATGGACCACTAATACCAGAATCACTTGTTTAAAACATAGAACCCTGGACCCCATCATCCAAATATGCTTCATAATTTTAAAAATACTAAATTTAGGCTAAAAAAAGGAGCAGGTATGGCAAAGAAATAGCAATAAAAAGGATTTTAAAATAAAATGTAACAGTATCAGGAAATCACAGAATGGTCTAAACTCAGTGATATCAACATCTAAAGAAGTTTTGACAGTGGCATATAAATCTAGGACTAAAACCAACATATATGGAGAGTAGACATGAGTGGCTGTAATTATCAAATCAAGGTACAGGATTTAGGCAAAGAGAGGTATTAGTATATATTAGCACTGTTAAGGAAATGGAAATATTAAGAATTTATAATACTCCAAATATAAGCAGAGAGAAAAGAAAAAATAAAGACAAATTTTTATGTCTCAAATAAAAGTCAGAAGGTTAACACTGTATTTGTTTTATAACATGCTTCTTTTCAAAGATATGAAAAAAATACATTCCATCTGTCTAGTGTTTGTGTATCTATTTTTTAAGTGAGCTTCCTTTACTAAAACAATCAAGGATTTTTATATATAAGATTCCCTTTTTCTTCTTCTCCTTCTTCTCCTTCCTCCTCCTCTTCTCCTTCCTCCTCCTCTTCTTCTTCTTCTTCTTCTTCTTCTTCTTCTTCTTCTTCTTCTTCTTCTTCTTTTCTTCTTCGTTCTCTCTCTCTCTCTCTCTCTCTCTCTCTCTCTCTCTCTCTCTCTCTCTCTCTCTTTTCCAATATGAAGATTTTGCAAAATCCTTCATAATCATGTCATTAAGTAAAGTGAAGTAGGTCACCTGTGACACTTCAGTGTGTCAATTTTAATTATAAACAAAAGTGTTCAATCTAGAATTTTGGTTAAAAAATGCAGGGCCAAGAACAATTCACATTACCCAGTTCTTTATACATCTTTTAGTAATTCTAACTGCCATTACAAGTTAACAACTCTGGTTTCATTGAATAAATTTATAAGTGATACATTTAAGGCAATGCAAATGAGACTTAATATTTTCTAATGGCATTTATTGGAACTTTAATTATAAGTCTAGCATATTATTTTCAAAATTCATTATAAATCCTAGATATCTGAAATGTGATATCTTAAAGATAGTCTATTTAGATCCCCTAATTTAAAAGTTAAAAAAACAAAAGTGTGATTACAGTCCACACATTCACACAGAAAGGCAGTTAGAACAAGGACCTAAGTTTTCTTCTTAACCTTTGGCCCAATGCTCTGTAGAGACAGCTTTTGTTTGTTTGTTTGTTTGTTTGTTTGGGGGGAGACCTAAATCTTATTCCCCAATTAATTGACTTTTTGTCATTAAGCCAATTAACAAAGCTCTATAGGTCTCAGTTTTTCACCTATAGAATGGGAACTGAGCCTTATGATCTCAAAGGGCCACTGCAAATTTAATAATCTAAAGTTTCTACACTTTCCCTGACATAAACAGGAAGAACATAAACAGGATGAGGACAAGATTTAACTGTAATGTTCATAAAATTTCAAACGCTTATCATTGGGTAGAGGACAAATCCTAGAGAAGATGTCTCCTAAGACAATTATTTCCTTCTAGATATCTATTTAGACTGCTGTTTATTAGCGCCTATTCTTAGAGTGGTGGGTTTTCTCTCAGAAGTTATATGCAGAACACTGGAAGCTATGAGGAAGCCTGAAGAAAGATCTCTTCCATCATCTAGCGGTAGAGGAGATGCTGTGTGGCAGCTGCTACATTAACAGCAGCCCCAGGGAATAACACCTGTCACTATCCACACACATCTGCAGTCCCATATTGACAATGGACTTGGCCATGTGGCTTGTTTTTCCTAACATAATGTGAGCAAACATAGTGCTTTGGAATGCAATGTTTCTTGGCACACCCTTGGCTTCATTAAAGAAGCCCAGTATAGCTGTTTTTTAAAGAAAGACCACATGGAAAGATGTGTCAGCCATCCCAGTTATCCCAACTGAGCCAAGCCTCCAACTGCAAACAGTTTGCATGAGCCCAGACTTAACAAGCAGAAAGACCTCCCAGACACAGAAATGCTGGAAATAATAAATTGCTGTTGTTTTAAGCCACTAAGTTTTGTGTTGTATTACACAACAGACAACTGAAGCAGTCAGTTTAGAATGAGTTTTTATTGAACGTAATATATATTCCCATTTTCAATAATTCCAGGAAGAGGCCAATTTTAGCACAGTAGGGAACACTGGCAACTGTACTTAAATGAGGCAAAGGTAAAAGAAAAATCATTATTATTTTTCAGAATCCTGGCATCAACTGTCCTCGAACTAGAAGGCAGAAAAACCTAGAGAGGTCCTGGGAGTACTGTCAGCTGGTAAGCCACAGGGAACCAGGAGCTAGGCAGAAAGCAACTCAGCCAAGTGGAGCTGATGCTAGGACTTTGACTGGATGGTATTTGTTCTTTTTATAGGTAATAGTTTGGTGGGGTTTAAAATTTTTTTCAATTACAGTTTACATTCAATATTTTTCTGTATTAATTTCAGATGTACAATATAGTGGTTAGAAAATCATGTGTTCTACAGAGTGGTCCCTCTGATATTTCAAGTTCCCACCTAGCTCCATACATAGTACAGTATTTCTAAGTTACCTTCTGTGCTATACCTCCCTCTCATTGATATACTTCCATTAAGTAATGAGTATGACTTTCTTTATTTATTTTCCCTTTTCACTCTTCTTTCATATGACTACTTCCCTAATCTGTAAGATCATTCTCATTGTCCACCTAAGTATTAGCATGGTTAAAAATGAAGCACAAAGAGAAAAGAGAATTGTTTGCCATCAAGGCATAAACAGGTATGACCACCTTAATTCACAGGTGAGCAACAGAATTGACCATTTATATTTAATATAATTACCAATATGATTGTATTTATACCTATGATCTTGCTATTTTCTATTGTCCAACATGCTCTTTGTTACTTTTTTTCTTTTCCCTGATTTCACTAAAAATAATTAATCTCCCCTCTTGGCTTATTAGCAAAACATCTTAGTTTTATATCATTTTGGTGATTGCTTTAGGGTTTACAAGATACAGCTTTAACTTCAAATAATGATATACTACTTCACTTATATAGTAAGAACATTAGAACAATGTATTTCCAGTTATCCCCCTACATTTGTTGTGCTACTATTGTCATATATTTTACTCCTATATATGTTACAAAGCCACTGTTTTTTTAAAATTAAGGCATAATTGAGGAGGCAAAGATGGGAAGCAGTTTATCAAGAAATCAGCATGGATGACCCATGGACATGTACAACAAGTGGGATTGACAGTGTTGGTGGGGGCGGGTAGGGAGGGTAGGGAAGGGGAGAGCAGAGGGGGAAATAGGATGAATGTAATACAACAACAATTAAATAAAAATTAAAAAATTTTAAATAGTCATAATTGAAATATAAAATTACATTAATTTCAGGTATTCAACATAATGATTTGGCCATTGTATATAAAATGACAACAATAAATCAGTACATAGTTACAATATTTTTTCTTGTGATGAGAATGTTTAAAATTCACTCTCAGCAACTTTCATATGTGCAATAGAATATTGTTAACTATAGTCATCATGCTGTACATTATTTGCAATCCCACAACTTATTTATTTTAAGACTGGAAATTTGTACTAAAGCCATTGTTATTAAAAGATTTTAAAATGAAAAAATATGTCTTTGATAGTTATTCACACTTTACCATTCTAGCATTCTGTACTTCCTTATTAGAATCTCTCTTGTGAAGTACAATTCAGCCCAAGGGGGCAATCCAGCCAATATGCATTGTATGTGATTTAATAGATACATGTATACCTGGGCCACCAACATCACCTTACGGATTCAAATAAGACAGTTAAAGCCAGAATAGATTTCTCTATTTTTTCTTTTCCTCTCCACCCCCATCTCCTTTTTCTTTTTTTCTCCTTCTCCTTCTTTTTCTCCTTCTCCTCCCTCTCTCTCTCTCTCTCTCTCTCTCTCTCTCTCTCTCTCTCTCTCTCTCTCTCCTCCCCCTTCTCTCCCCCTCCCTCTCTCCCTCCCCCCTTCCCTCTTTCTCTCCCTCCCTCCCTCCCTCCCTCTCCCCCGTCTCCTTCCCTCTTTCTCTCTCCCTTTCCCTCACTCCCTCTCCCCTCCAACCAAGAGACCCCAGTAGGATACATTCAACTTGAAAACTAAGTAACAAGGCAATAATAATTGATGGGAATAAGATGGGCAATATTGGTGATTTTCATTTTCTTCATATTTTTCTATAGTGTCCTAACTTCCTATTGATACAATAAACATATACAATAGTAATTACAAAAAAAATTAAAAAACATATAAAAATAGAACATAGCTTAATTTCTACTATAGAGCAAATAGATAGCTAGTTAATAAATTAAGAAAAGCTAATACTGTTTGAGACAGTAGGGGAGAGCAGTTTTGCTAAGAACAACACTAATACTGGATAATAGTTTCTTAATCACTAAAATTTTGTTCTCTTTGACATCATCCAAAACTATAACTCTCTTGAAAGCCCCCATGAGGTTTCTAACTTTACATTTTAAAAAACACCCGTTCAACACTTCCTTTAACATAAAATTATTAACCATCATGAAGCAATTTATTCCCTGTAAAGAATTAACACACTATCCCCCAGTATAAAAAGAGCCTGTACTAATCAAAGTCCTAAAAACAACTCTGGAAACAAGGTGCCCGCAGGTCACTTTGCGCCCACCCGACTCTGAGGATGATGCTTGCATGGCAGACACCTCGCGTCTCACTTGGGGCTGGTTTGCCCTCAGTGTGGAGGGGCCGCAACTTCCCTGTGGAAATATTTGAATCAATAAATAGTTTTACTTATCAACCTAAATGTGAATATATGAGTAACACTTCCTTCCTCTTTCTTTGGGTCAGAAATAAATAACCGTTTCCATCTCACAGAACCATTTACTCTCACTAAAAGTTAATGTGTAGTAAAGAGTATGCACACAAATCAAATTTATCACAAACTAGATAGAAAAAGATATTTAACCTATTCTAATTAGAATTGAACACAACGGCCTATCACCTGGACTATGCTACACGACAGACACTTGTAAATGCACTTGCAGATGTGGATTTAACCACCCGCGGGAATACATGTCTGACAGCGCTCTCTCACTGCCCTTATGCTGCCCTTCCACATCAGCATTCGGACACATATTCTATGCTGCTCTGGGTGGGCTGCACATAATAATAGGTCTTTAATAAATGTGCTAAATTGAATTAGATTTAAAATTAGATATGAGAAAACATTTGATATACAATTTTTTAAAAAAACCTTTAGTCAAGGAACTAGCATGCATGACCCATGGACATGGACAACATATGGGATTGACTGAGTGAGGGGGGATGGGGAGGGTGGGGCAGGGGAGAGCAGTAGGGTGGGGGAATGGGATAAATGTAGTACAATGACAATAAAATAAGATTAAAGTAAAAAAAATAAAAATAAATTTTAAACTTTAACCAACATTGACACTTGCTTTGGTTCTGCCCCATGGAGCTACTCAGACCAGTTCCTTCACTTTTCCACTCACTGCACTACAGAGGAATTGCCTTTTCATCCTTGTTCTTCCCCACTAGAAAGTACACTTCATTCATTTGTTCATTCATTTATCCCTCTATCCAGCCTTTCAACTAATCCATAAAATATTAATATTAATCCATAAAATATTAATTCAACTAATCCTTAAAATATTTGAGGATAGTTTGCACAATTCTTCTAAGTCCTCTTCTCACTCACCTGAATATCCTCAGTATTTTTTAAAATTATTTTCCTGTGACATATATTTTAGAAAATACAATTAGAGGGATATTGAGATGACAAAGCCAAATGTGGGAGTAGGAAGAACTATTTCTTCTCTTGTTCTAAGCCCAAGCTTCTATTGTTGCAATATAGATACTTATTCAAAATAAATAGTCGGCCCTGCATTGGGAACACAATCATAAATTTTAAAATATAACTAATATATAATAATCTAATATGGTAATTATGCTAAGAAATCACAATGTTACTAAAAAGTGTATTAGAGGAATTATATATACAGTACCATGTAAAATGATCTTTTACCTAGTAAGCACTATTTTACTTTTCTAAACTTTAAAAATTTATTAGCATTAAAACTCCAAAGAGCTGACTGTTTTGGGGGATGGATATAACACAAGTAAAGGCAGTCTATCTAAGATCTTACTTTTGTGTGACATCAAACAGCATACTACCTTGATGATCAGTCTTGAACTTTTAACTCCTCTGCATAGTGACTTCAGTGAATCTGGTACTTTTCCAACAATAGCTCACTGAATTTTAAAAATAATAATCATATGACTGACAACAAATTTTGCAGCTATGCCCTTAACAGTATTATATGGTTCATGGTTAGGGGGAAATCGGTCAAAGGAACGATGGTCTTCAAAATGTCAACCCTGCATTGTGAGGACTGAAGCCACCAGCCCCACATCATGTTAAGTGCTCCTCTGGATAGTGACAGTGACCTTCATTGTTGTGCAGCTTTTCTTCTCATTAGTCCAATAATTAGTATTCATACTCTCCTTTTGGATTTAGAGAAATAAACCCTCAAACATTAGGCAGGTTTCCAGGAGACTCTCTAATGTGAATGGTTTGACTTAGAGTCAATGAAAGGTGATAATAGGTTACAGAGTCAGCTCATGTCAAGTCATTTCCACAGCCCTTCTCTGTAACATACAGACTTTGTGATACCTTTTTTAAAAGCTCTGTGGTTGATGTGCCCTCACTTGAGCAAAATTTCTTTCCAGATCATGGGGCCTTTTCACTAATGCCTGAAGATGCATCTTTCTTCTTTGGCCTGCCTTACCTGTGGGACCAATTGCAAGCAAATAGAATTCACTTTAGCAAACCTTGTGACTTCTCTGAATCCTCAGTGCCTTCCAGAAATTGAGGCTTTGTGCCAGCTCATTATTATCCTAGCCATGTGAATCTTCCATTGAGCAATTAGGAAACAAAGAGTTTTATTGTCCTAGGGAAAAGAGGAATACAGTGAAATGCTCCATAGAAATAAAGAACATGAAAGTCAGAACCTCATGGCACTTTAGGATAACCAATGAAAAAATCCTGCATTCACTGCAGATATATAGAAAGATAGTCATGGAATTGAACCAGAAACAAGCCTAAGAACTTTTTATTTCTTTTTTTTTTTTTTTTTTTTTTTGCCTTCCTGTGTTCAGCTGTGTTATTCACAGCCATTTGCTTTACCCTTTCAGATACGGGGTCATGCTTTCTGTTTAGGAGCTATTGTCCAAGGATTGATCTGTTAGAAATCACTAAAGCTTTTTTCTATTGTATCTTTCAGCACTGGGCTGAATTATATGTAGGCATTTTGAAGTCAGAGAATCCACTGAGACAGAAAAAAATAAATAAATCTTTTAAAGACATAGGTAAATTGAGCAAAAAAATAATTACCAGCTCAAAGAAAATTTGGGGTCTAAATTAAAGATGGCACCTTCCTTGATTTTACATTTAATTATGAGTATCCTTAATAAAAATCCCTCCCAATTAGTCTTTACTTTATACTTAATTGCCTCTAGCATTTACACCTTCCAACTATTGAATAAATTAATATTTAGGTGAACTTCGTAGTGTTGAAAAATTGTTTTATGATGTTAACCTTTCTGTCCTATGTAAATTTTTTAAAAGCTTAAGCATGGGAACAATATCAAACTAGCTCCTCACTTTCCTGCACACATAGGCATGTGTTTGTAGACAGACGTAAACACATACATTGTCCACCTTTATAATGCTTGAAACCACATCCTTAGAAATATTTATTCACAGATGAGAGAAGGTCAAATGGACTGGCTTTCTGTACCTCAAACTGTCCTAAAACTGCTCAGAGGAGTTTTTATTGAGGGAAAATTTAATCTTTTATACAAGGTACTAATAATTAAAATTAAAAGGCCTATTTTAATAATTCTAATAAAGTAGATAATAGAGTTACTTTATCATTGTTATAGCCTATTTTCTGAAACTGAAAAAAAAAAAAAAAAAAAAAAAAAAAAAAAAAAAAAAAAAAAAAAAAAAAAAAAAAAAAAAAAAAAAAAAAAAAAAAAAAAAAAAAAAAAAAAAAAAAAAAAAAAAAAAAAAAAAAAAGACTGATAAATCCCTCTTAAGATATGTGCACCAACTAAAGGGGATGGTGCCTCCTTAGTCCATCATTGTTCTTCACCTCACCAGTCTCACCCTCTCCAGTGCAAACCCACCCTCAAATGTCAGGTCATGTACCGCCAGGTTTCTGGAGAGATAGTCATCTTGTATCTATACATTTTCTAGACATCATCTCTTGAGTATCTCTGCTTGAACCTTCCACTTCTGCTCTCTTTGAAAGTTGCCTTACCTCTTTTCTCTCTCCATCTCAAATTTACTATTTCAGCATCTCTATCTACCCTTCTCCTTCTCCAACATTGTCTTATGCCAAAAGCTTACCCTCCACACTAGCATAGAAAAAGTTAGCCACTGAGAAAAAGTTAAAATCCAATCTGTCACTAAGGCCTGTCCACCAATAGTCCTTGAACATCACTGCCTTGGATGAGAGCCAACAGTTGGATGAATTCTAAATTGGATGGGACCATCAATGTAGTTTTAAACAAACAGCCCTTTCAGATCTACACTCTCATCATAACTTGTTAGCTTTCTTATCTTTCAAATCTCACCACAATTGTCACTTGCTCAGAAAAGCTTATCTAGATTCTTTGAGGGGTCAAATCCATGTCCCAAACACATATCCTTTGTAACACAATTTAAATTTATTGTGATTTAACTAACTGTGCTTAATGTCCACTACATGTACTAGATAACAACATGCATGGAAGCAAGGACATAGTGTCATGTGTTCTCACCACAGTGTCCCAAAATCCAGCATAGAGCCTCCAATAAAGAAGGTCTTCATTCTATGATGTTCAATTCCAGCCTACAAATCAAAGGGTGGCTGGTTTGATTCCCAGTCAGGGCACATACCTGCATTGTGGGCCAGGCCTCCATTTAGGTGTGTGTAAGAGGCAACCACACACTGATGATGATTATACATATGAATTTATCTAAACCGATCCCAGTGTTTTGTCCCAGAATAATTTTTCAGAACTCTATCCTTCACCCTCAAAGTTGTTCCAATTTGACCAACAAGTTATAGGATCACTTTACTTGTCATAAATAGAATTCTTAGGTTCTCACCCTAGGTTATTTTGTGAAATATATGCTACACCATAAGAGAGATCTATCACAGGTGTCCAATTTTAGATACTTTCTTTCTAGATAAATATGGAAACAATAGGTATAATATTCTGGTACAATATAAAAATACTAGAATTTTGGAGCATCTTGTTGAGCTTAGAGAAGAATTATCATGTAGGATAAATATCAAATGCAGTACGTTTGACCTTTATACTTAAATTCCAACACAGACCATTATATTACATGTGGTTCCCCACTTGCAAACTGACAGGCCAAGCTTCACTTTTTATGCCACTATTGCATTCAGTTTTCCTTTGTACTTGAGCAGCCAGAGTGTCCCTATTAGAGCTGGCTCCAATTTGATAGTGAAGTTGTTGAGAACAGAGATGTAAATGATGTACTACACTACTAAGTCCAAACCTCACAAGACTGTTCTAAAAATATAATAATAATAATAAAATTGCTAAGAATTTTATTATGTATTTAATTTTTTAATATATTTTATTGATTATGCTATGACAGTTGTCCCAATGCCTCCCCTTTGCTCCCCTCCACATAGTAGCCCCTCTCGTCCAGGAACCCCTCCCCCACTAGTTCATGTCCATGGGTTATGCATGTGAGTTCTTTACCTTCATTTTTTCCTATACTATTCTTAACATCCCCTTGTTTTTTCTGTTCCTACTAATTATGCTTCTTGATCCCTGTATCATTTCCCCCTCTCTTCCCCTGCCTCCTCCCAGCCGATAACCTCCAAAATGATCCCCATACCTATGAGTTTGTTCCTGTTCTGGTTGTTTGCTTAGTTTGTTTAGTTATTTTTTACACTCAGTTGTTGATAGTTGTGAATTTGTTGTCATTTTAATGTTCATAGTTTTTATCTTTTTTCTTTAAAAAAATCCATTTAACATTTCATGTAGTAATCACTTGGTGATGATCAACTCCTTTAACTTTACCTTGTCTGGGAAGCAATTTATCTGCTCTACATTCTAAATGATAGCTTTGCTGGATAGAATAATCTTGGTTGTATGTCCTTGCTTTTCAACACTTTAATACTTCTTGCCAGTCCCTTCTGGTCTGCAAAGTTTTTTTTGAGAAATGAGTTGACAGGCTTATGGAAACACCTTTGTAGGTAACTCTCTGCCTTTCTCTTGCTGTTTTTAAGATTCTCTTTTTATCTTTAACTTTTGTCATTTTAATTATGGTGTGTCTTGGTATGTTCTTCTTTGGGTCCAATCCAAGTTGGACTCTCTGTGCTTCTGACCTTGTATGTCTATTTCTTTCACCAAATTAGAGAAGTTTATCTTTATTTTTCCAAATATATTTTCTTTTTTTTTTTTTTGCTCTTCCTCTTCTCCTTCTGGCACCCCTTAGTTGAATATTGGGACTTTTGAAGTTGTCCCATGGGCTCCTTGTCTTATTCTTGTTTTTGGATTTCTTTTTCTTCTTGCTTTTCTGAGTAAATGTTTCTTTCCTCCTTATGTTCCAAGTCATGGATTTGATTCTCAGCTTCATGTACTCTACTGTTGGTTACCTGTAACATTTTTTTTAGTTTCACTTAGTGTAACTTTCATTTCTGCCTGGGTCTTTTTTTATGCTGTTGAAGTACCCAGTGAGTTCCTCAAGCATTCTAATAACCAGTATTTTGAACTCTGCATCTGTTAGATTGCTTATCTCCATTTTGTTTAGTTCGTTTTCTGGAGTTTTGTTTTGTTCTTTCATTGGACCACATTTCTTTGTCTCCTTGTTTTGGCAGCCTCCCTATGTTTGTGTCTATGTATTAGGTAGAGCTGCTTTGACTCCATGTTTTAGTATCATAGCCTATTGTAGAAAAGTGCACCCATTAGTTAGATGCACTAGGTAATTACCTGAGTGGGGCAACTGTGTGAACCAGGTTGATGGAGTCTCTGATATACTGTCATTGCTTTGTGGCTCTTTGTGGGGGAGGGCTCAGAAAAGGGACCATGCTACTACCTGGTTTCTGGAGTTTTATCTAGGAGGAAACTGCCTCTGGGCAATTGCCCTAATGTCAGACACTTAAATTTCTTCCCATATGACACTGGTGCCCTTCCAGCCCTGCCCTTGTGCTGAAGTCCAGAGAGAATGAATCTGCAAAAGTCCTAAATCCATTGTGGACCCTTTAAGAGGAGACCCCTTAAAATCCTATAGTTTCTTCCACTACCCCAACCCCCACTGGCTTTTATAGCCAGAAGTTACCGGGTATTGTCTTCCTGGCACTGGAACCCTGACTGAGCTCCTGAGGTATCCCTCTCAATTTTTATCTACCACACATAGGCTATGACCACCCATTCTGCATCTCCACATCTCCACTCCTCCTACCCATCTAGATGAATGTAGCTTCTTTAATTCTTTGGTTGTCAGACTTCCGCACAACTCAAGTTTCTCAGGATTCTGGGTAATAGCTGTTTTGTGGCCTAGTTGTAATTTTTGCTGTGGTTGTGTGAGGAAATGAGCTGTGTTTACCTATGCCTCCATCTTGACCAGAAGTAGGTAGTTAAGAACTTTAATAATATGTTTCCTTTGGTAACATCTGGATATAGTCCCAACAGAATACTCAATTGAGATAAGGGAATAATAAATTTTGTTTTATAGTATATAATTCTTAAAATTTAATGAATAAGGCAAACAATGTGCAGAGCACATTTCAAATCATTAAGAGGTACCTTCTTTATTCTAGTAAAATAATATAGAAAATGTAAAAGACTATAGTATGCATTTCAACTTTGCTACTTTCAAAGCAGTGTCTACAAGAAAAATCAATTTGAGAATATAACTGAAAAACACAGATGCAGATATATTCTCTGTTCTTCAACTTCTAATACAAATTCTTTATTAAAAATTCTGTCTTTAGAATTATTTTAAGCTTGTTTGTGAATAAAAACAATTATAACAGAAAAAATTATCCATAGATTATTGGGATGCATTATTTAAAAGTCTTAAAACACCTGTCTTCATTATTTTAAGGTATTTTGTTAAAACAGTGTAAATATTCATACATTAAATGTGTGTATTTTTAGTAGATCTAGCTACTGTCTAAGAAGGTTATTGAAACACAGAGGAGCTATGTGAACCTCAAATGCATCCACATAGAACTCTTACAGTGCTAGAATATGGTGATGGTGTGCACTGGGTCTTTATTTCCCATTAATGGCATCATTAATTCAAAATTGAGTGGTACCATCTTAAAGGGTAGGGAGTAGGTTATCTCTAGAGTAGCTCAGAGCTTGGAATTAGCTA
Source organism: Noctilio leporinus (assembly GCA_004026585.1). Classification (NCBI taxonomy): domain Eukaryota; kingdom Metazoa; phylum Chordata; class Mammalia; order Chiroptera; family Noctilionidae; genus Noctilio; species Noctilio leporinus. Next base: position 21,274 of record PVIW01010926.1, on the reverse strand, counting down.
GATCAGACCAAGAGGTTCCAATCCTGTAGTAAGACATGTTCTGGATGTCTTTTTTACACAGGTTCTTGAGGTAAGTCCAACTTCAGAGCAGAAGAAGCATCTAAGCCAGAGAGGTAGACCTGTAAGTGGTCTGCTATGGAGAACCTAGCAGCAGACAGTATGAATTCTTTCCCTCATTTATTCACTTATTAACAAATAATATGGAATGTTCTTACTGTGTAAGGCACTATGCTATATTTAATAGTGGATGAATCAAATACAATTCCTACCCTTATAAAAATTATAGTCCAAAAAAAATAATTATAGCCCAAGACAGGAAGCAATCATTAATTGAACAATTCCACCAATGTATGTGTAAATATGAAATAAGAGCTCTAAAAGGAAAAGGTCATAGTTAAATGAGAACCTATGACAAAAAAAAAAAAAAAAAAATCCCTGGCTTACGCAAGGAGGCAGAATATAAAGTAAATAAAGCCTAATTAATCAGATCTGGAGGTTCATGGAGGGATAATGAAGCACATAGTTGGGCACAAGGAGATTTAGGTAGAAATCACATTTCAGCTAAAGGGGACTGTATGTGCAAAGGTCCTGTGAGAGAGCAAGCATGATGCAATCACAAAACAAGCATGTTGCTGGAGTAAAGAAAGTGAGGGAAGCATGGCCAGCCTGGAGAGAAGCAGATGTAAGGAGATGTGAAGAATGCGGTTTTCCCCAGAAAAATGGGAAAGGAGTCAACATCTAGGTGTTGCTACTGATACTGAGATATCAGAAGATGTTTTCCTGGAAGACAGTCAAATTCCAGTTCAAAGACAATTGTTTCTGTGAAGAAATAAACAAATTATAACTAATGTTGTTGCTACTTATCTACTTTTGAAATAACATTGCTCACTACAGCCACGTAGTAGAGAAATAGGGTAGTTACTCTCAACTTCAAATCAGACTTGAGTGGGTCCAAAATGTGGCTCTGCCACTTCCCTGATGTACAACTGTATACCCTTAATTAGTTCACCTAATTTGTGCTTCAGTTTTCTTAAATTTCAAATGGAGAAATGCTATTATCTACCTCACAGAATTTACACATCTTATATGTGTAAAATGCTAGTAAGCGCACTGAACACATAAGCATTAAGGTTGACATACACATTAGTCAGTGTGCAGGCTTCTGCACACCCAGCCATGTACCAGTTGCTATCACAGTGAGCTGCAAATAGCTCAGGGCTGTGCCTCTTCAGTAAAACTGCCTTCAGGGGACAGGAGCCACCTCAACCACAAAGGCTACCTCCTGCAGCAAATTTTGACTGACGAGTACAAAAGCCTGATCACCCCCCACACAAAATGTGACAACTCTGCAGTGCCAATCATGCATCCAAGCCCCTTGAAGGATCATGGTGTGACAGCATTTTTATCTGGCTTCTTCCTGCTCCCTGAGTCTGCTTCCATCACCTGCTTTCAGGTTTCTGCAGAGAGCAATCTCAATAAATCACACTTCTCAGCCTCAGCTTCTTGGGAACCTAACCTAAGATAGTTGTTATAATAATTATTATGTTGACCTACTCTCTCTCTCTCTGAGATTTCACGTTCTTTTTTGCCAGACTAAGAGCTCAGCTCAGCTGACTTCCAGAAAATAGGTCTTTGCCATCTAATTACTCTATACTCAGTGCTCAATTAGCGCATATCACAGGTTTATTATATCAGTCATACACTTTATGGTTTAATTCTTTGACAAGAAACTCACCAGGCTATGAACTTCATAAAAGTAAATTTGTTTTATTCAGCTTTTTCCCCACAGAACACAACATAGGGTCTCACATATAATAAAGACTCAGGAATTGAACTCAATCCATTTCATGATAATGTGCAGGGTTAGACAATATGCAGATTATGACATTACTGTCAGAAACAAGTCTTCCATGGAAAGAAATTACCTGAGTGCATTTTCACTTTGCAGAGTAAATGAGCCTAACCCAAATGACACTTTCCCTATCCCAAGCAGCTAGTAGAATCATCCGCCCACTAACACACACACTTGACCACTGCTGGCTTCAGTTTTTTCTGCCTCATTCCTATGCATCGTTACAACAGACTTGAAACCCCTTGATGCCATAGCATACTGGGATATGAATCAGGCAAGAAACTGGCCATTAAAAACCCTTTTGGCATGAAGAAAATGACTCTCAGCATGAAAAAACTCTCCACAGACAGTCATGGTGTCCTTGAAATGTAGCTTGAAACGCTATTATCTACAATGTACTCACATTCAACACACTAATACACTTGACACTGCTGCCCAACAAGAGGCGAAAATATTCAGAGGATAATTTTGAAATAGATAACTGACACCTCATTATTTCACAATGTGGGCCCAACGAAGATTAATGGGGAATTTTAAATAAGAAGAGATTTGCAACTGAAGCAGTTTGCTGATGGAGTCTCATAGCTGATAAAAATGATTGGAAGAGAAGCCTAAACTCAGGGAATCAGCAGTCAGCTCCTAGATGACTGGGGATGGACTGCTTATATATGGCCTCATTAACATACAGTATTTTCCATGTTGCAAACACAAGACGTGCATCTATAATACTCATCTACTATATCCACATGTGTGTGCCAATGCGATATTTGATGTAATTAAAGAGGGACTTCTGATTCCTTCACTGTCATAATCAACGTATTTATTTTCATGCTTCTCCTTTCTGTTCATCTAGAGCACTACTGACCAAGAGGGACTAGGCAGAACTTTTAACATATTAAGTTTTTTTTTCTCTTAAAACAGGGATAAAATCATTTAGTCACCAAGTCTAAATATTCTGCAGGTAGATCAGCAATAAATGAAGAGGAAAAAATTACCAAGTTGATTATTTTTCTTTTTTAAATTCAAAACTCAGATGAAAATGAGCATCACCATCGAAATCAAAGAGATCGGATTGGGAAAAAATGTATGTTGAAAGATTTGACCAAATAATTCAAACTGCAATGTCTGATCCACAAAATAACAATTTTTAAAATACATAATATTTTCCTTGCTCTAAGCAACAGAAAAGCCTGGGCACTTACAATAGCTTTATTTTCATTAATAAAGGAACTGTGGCTCATTTATAGACAAAGATTTTAAATTTGCTATTTACACACACACACATATATTGACAGAATCTAGAATATATAGAAATGTCTCTGAGACAGGAATTTAAAATTTTTAGTGAATAATTTTATGCACAGTGTGAATAGTAATCCATTATTCTCCCTGCTAAAAATGCCTTAATGAAACAGCAAAAAGCACTTTTTTCTCCTAATTAAAGGCCACATGCTGCCTTTGCCATGATCACAGGGTCTCATTAGTGCCCAAAGAAGTTGTGGCATCAATCACATTAAGCAGAGACTATCTTTACAGTCCCATGTGCTCCATGTATTTGCATCTTTTAGAAGTTGGTGCAATTACATTCTTTCACTGCAACCTGATTTGCAGAAATTAGTTAGAACTTGAAATGTGAAATCATGTTTTCCCCTCAGAGGTATGGAAAATGAGGACAAGGTAAGATGTGGTAGGCAGAAATCATGGACTTTTTAGAATTTAAAAATTCCAGAAGTGGCAGACACATGTTCACAGGACCAGAGAGGGATGATAAATGAGCAAAGCAGTTCAGCTATAGGAGAACACAGTAGTGCAAGGACTGCATAAAGGATGACACTGTCATTGAACCGCAGTGCTAGGAGTCTAATAAGGAGCAGCAGGACTGTGCTCTGAAAGAGCCCACACTCAAACTCACCTACTCAGACTCTCTTCCTCTGAGCTCCAGCACCAGGGTAGACACTTGAAAGGCACCAGTGGCATAAAGAGAGGAACTGAAGTGTCTGGCATCGAGGTGAGCACAGGCTGTTGTCTCTTTTCTGAACCCTCCCCTCACAGAGCCAGCAAACTGATGCCATATCTGAGACTCCATTGACCTGGCTAACGCTGTTTGACCTGCTTTGGAGAGTGCCAGAGCCTCCGCCCCACCCAAGCAGCTTCGGTCTGAATGCTTGGTCTTGGCTTATGATTCACAGCTTCCTAAATCCTCTCAAACAAGCAACAGCTGCCTCAGTGAGCTCAAAGCTGGCACTAGCAGCAGCCAGCCTAGATTCACAGCTGGGCTTCACCTGGGAATCTCCAAGCCCAGCACAAGTAGCAGCATCTCAGATGCTTTATGGCTCAGGCAGGGTGGCCCTGGGCAAATCACAGGTGGGGGTTGACCTTGGACTGCACCACCTGGGAAACACCAGGGCCAGTGCACCCAGTGAACAGCTATAGACCATGTCAGAGCACAACCATCCTGCCCCTGGCACAGCTACTCCTCCTGGAGAACAGAGGTTGGTGGTCACTGGTCACAGCCAATCCTTGAAGCTGACTGGCCTAGTTAAATCCCTCTTATTGATCTGCCAATAGCAACCAAGGTTCAACTACAAGAAGAAAGTGTACTCAGCCCACACTAAGGGTGTGCCTCAAGTAACCAGCTTAGGTGATAGGGAAGGCTGTACCACTGGACCCTACAGGACACCTACTACATTAGGCCATACTACCAAGACACAGAGTCAAAGCAGCTCTATCCAATACACAGACACAAACGCAGGGAGCCTGTCAAATTCAGGAGGCAAAGGAATATGGCCCAAATGAAAAAGAACCAAATAAAATGAAGATAGCCAACCTATCAAATGCAGAGTTCAAAACACTGGTGATCAGGATGCTCAAGAGAAATGATTGAGTACAGCCACCAAATAAAGAAGTGAAGGTTATATAAAGTGAAATAAAGAAAAATATACAGGGAACCAACAGTGATGGGGAGGAAACTGGGATTCAAATCAATGATTTGGAACAAAAGAAATAAACATTCACCCAGAACAGAAAGAAGAAACAAGAATTGAAAAAAACAAGGGGAGGATTAGGAACCTCTGGGACAATTTTAAATGTACCAACATCTGAATCATAGGGGTGCCAGAAGGAAAGAAGGAAGACCAAGAAATTAAAAACTTTTTTGAAAAAATAATGAAAGAAAACTTCCCTAATTTGGTGAAGGAAATATACACACAAGTACGGGAAGCACAGAGTCCCAAAGAACTTGAACACAAAGAGAACCACACCAGAAACGCGTCATAACTAAAATGCTAAAAAAAGTTTAAAGATAAAGAGAGAATCTTAAAAGCAGCAAAAGAAAGGCAGAGAGTTACCTACAAAAGAGTTCTCATAAGACTAATAGCTGATTTGTCAAAAGAAACTTTACAGACAAGAAGAAACTGGCAAGAAATATTTAAAGTGATGGTAAGCAAGAGCCTAAAGCCAAGATTACTCTGTCCAGCAAAGCTATCATTTGGAATGGAAGCGCAGGTAAAATGCTCCCCAGCCAAGGTAAAGCTAAGGGGGTTTATCATCACTAAGCCATTATTACTGTATATGAAATGTTAAATGGACTTATTTAAGAAAAAGATCAAAACTATGAACATTAAAATGACAACAAACTCACAGCTAGCAACAACTAAATCTAAAAAATAAAAACAAACTAAACAAACAACCAGAACAGGAACAAAATCATAGGTATGAAGGGTTATCAGTTGGGAAGGGGAAAGGGGAGAAAGGGGGAAGTGATGCAGGAATTAAGCAGCATAATTGGTAGCAACAAAATAGACAGAGGGATGTTAGACAAGAACCTAGTATAAAGGAACCATGGACATGGACAACAGGTGGGATTGACTTTGGGGGGAAAGGATGGGTGGGGAGGGGGACAGAGGGGAGCAAAAAAGGGATGGATGTAATACAACAACAATAAAATTTAAAAAAAAAAAAAAGAATAGCATAGAAAAAGGTGAAACTACAGAACTTACATGCATAACTCACGGGCATGTACTAAGCTGGAGGAAAGAGGGGAATCGGGAAGAGAAGAGACAAAGGGAAAATATTGGGACAACTGTAATAGCATAATCAAAATTATACTTTAAAAATGTTCACATGCAATCTTTTTTAGTATAAATTAATTTTGTTAATTGGCTATAACAAGATACAGATGGTTTTATAGTAGAACTGCCATGCCTATGAAGTTAAAGGACTTGTTTTTAAAATTCAGACATTCAAAAGACAAAAGCAAAATAAATGCAAAATTTATTCAGTCTAAGCATGACAAATCACTATTTACTAGTTATGTGCAACCCTACATTTTATTAAATATTCATAAGACTTCAGAATGAGGCTGTCAGCTTTCTTCTTTGTCTGAATCCCATTGCTTTCCACTAAGGGAATGATGTCCAACTATAGCTGAGTTCCTTGGGATACGGTCAATTAAGAGAGTCACAGTAAAGCTATTCCTCCCTAAGATTCACAAGGAGTAATGGGGCAAAGAAAACTCAGTATCCCAACTCTAATTGCAGAACCATTCAACCTTTCACTGAGCTCCAGCTTTGATATATGAGTCCCAAACTTTAGAAGGTCTGATCATTTCAGTGGTAACTGCCTAGGTGTGAAGATGCGAATGATCAATAACATTATTGTGTAATGGGTGGTCAATAGGTATACATATTCATATGAATTATAGCTCAGGCAAAGGGCTGGTACTTACACACAGAATGCCTAACAATGTGGAAGATTAAAAAATAGTAAGAAGCGTATTAGTAGCCAGTTTTATTTTTCGTGAAAATTCAGTGGATTTTCTGTTTATTATTATACAGCTGTGCTTATTTTGTATAATATTAAGAAATTTAATAATCCAACACCAGCATTATTTATACAAACTGAAGGAGTGGTAATATAGTCAGTCTAAAATACCAACTAAAAAAGCATTTAGAGACTTTGGGGTATATTACAGATTCTTTCACTCATCACTTTTACTTTGCTGATCCTTTTGATTGGGGGTAGTCACTAAGTAGCTCTAGTAAAAAAGGGGACACACTGGGAAAGTAACCAAACAAATCATTTCATTGTTTGAACATCTCCCATTCATTAACAAAACATTGGGGCTACTGACATGTCTTTTGAAAGACATTTCATCTTAATTTCTAGTCCTAGAAGAACAATCCTCCCTCCCAGCACCCTCTCTCAAAATATTAAAACATTGCTTTTCTTTTGATATTAAAAAAATGTTTATTAAAGTAATGCCTGCACAAGTTTTAAAACACAAACAAAAACCAGTAGAGAAAGCCTCATTTTGAAAGGCAATAAATCATTGTCAAACTTTTTCTATCCCCTCTTCCTTCTGGCAAAGGAGAAACCATTTTAATTGTTTTTCATTTCAATTATAATGTTCACATCTCCAAATCTTAGAAGATAATATTATACTATTACTTTCAGATATATTAGCTTTCACATTTTATTTGTTGACTTTTTGCTATAATTAAGGTGGATAAAACTGATCACTAGCAGGACTCCTCTGGTTCATAATCGGGTAGAGGTGGTCAGTCCTCATCCTATTTCTCCTTGGGGGATAACATTTCAAAACTAGGAGGAAAAAGATTCAACTGGTAACCTTCTTTTCCTCACAGAATGTCTTTTGTCTCATTGCCAAGGACTCCGCTATTTTAGGCATCAGCAAACTGGGATCCTACAAAGGTATTAGAGTGTTGAAACTAAAGAATTTGGAGATGCTGGCTGGCAAGTCAATTACAACTATTATCTTCTCCATCCTTCAGTTTCTCCTAGTTTGAACTCCAAGCAAACCATCCTAGGAAACATTTCAAAGCTTCCTTTATCTGATACTAAATGATGTGTTTCACCAGACTTTCTCGATCTAACTTCTTGACTTCTTTCTCATTGAGTTTCAGCTTCACTCTTGTTTCTGTCAATGGTTTAGGTTACACTTTTAGTTATTCTGCTTATAGGACTAACTTATCTCAGCCTCATTATGTAGCCATGTTGTCATCATCTACCAAATTGTTCTGTCTTACTGCTATATTCTCACTTCATTTCTATTCCCCTTTAGACATGTGCAGTGAAAAACACCAACTAGCAGGAACAAACAACCTGACTTTTGGTTCTTAATTTGAATGCGTATCCTGGGACACTTCTAGAAAAAGAGGTGGTTAAATACGCCCTCGTCCCTGAGTATCTGCCCTGCCTAATGCAGTTGTGGGGGCTGGCATCTTAGCTCTCAGGGATGACATTTGGTCTATGTGCACCCTTTGGTCACACTTCTGTTCAGTTGACCTCTGAGTCATTCATGATACACAGAGCTCAGTGGAATTCAGTTTTTAACATACAGGAAGTAATATTTTTATAAAAGCAGCATCTTAGTTTTAAATCATAAAGATGAAGAAAGCCAGTGTCTTGAGGAAAAGTCAGTCCTGCCATTTACTCTCTAAATAAATGTCTAATTATTTATATAATCTCATTTTCCAGTTTATAGATGTATTTATAATTCAGTTGTGATCGAAATTTTGGTCTTGAGAAAAGATCTTGATTGGCCAGAGCAAAATATAAAATATAATCTTAGAAATAAATTATCACTGAAATCTGCCAACCACAGTTCTACTCTCTTCAAAACTCCAGTTAGGTTCTAAATCCTCAGCAGACAGATGAGAACATGAATCCTGTGCCAGATCTGTGTGAGCTGCCTAGAACAGCAAATCATGCCAAAAATGATCCCCTCCTTCAAATAATTTAAAATTTGGTTGTATAATGAGCACAAAACGCTAACACAACTGTAAACACACATGGTGCGTCCCTCTGTCAGCAGCCTTGCTGGGGCCACCACTGTGGGGCTTTCACAGAAAAGGCTGGAAGGACATGGCATGTAAATGTCCTTGATTTTTTTTTAAATCAAGAGCTAACTTATATTGTACATATGTAATAATATACACATAATAGGCATGTACAATACACAGGCATATGTGTGTTAATGGTTGCAGTGAAAAGCAATAAGGATTTATTCTTATCATTGGATTAAAAAGAGTTAATATATGACTGTCAGAGCAGTCACCCAGAGACGGCTGTGGGAACAGGAAATGGATTTATTGGGGGTTGAGGGGGAAGGGCAGCTCCTGGACCCCTCGAGGCCCCATCAGAGCTGGGGAATAGGGACTACTGGCCCGAGGGCCCATAGGAGTCTCCCTGAGGACTTCTGCAGCTTGCAGGCAGCAGCAGGTGTGGCGTCAGATGTCAGATTAGGGCATCATCCCTTGGTCAGTGTCAACACATATCAGAAGTGTTTTCTCCAGCAGATTCCGCATCCTGTAGTTCTGACCAGGTTCTTGAACACATTCCACCCTGCCAATGACATGCTTAGAACAATACCTCACATCGAGCAAGGGCCATATAAGGCTAAGTAGCAAGGTTATAGGAACACTCTGATGTTGAGAAAGGCCAGCTTACCTGTGAGAGTAACAAATAATTACTGAGGTGCCTCATGACCCCAAGCCCTGACGCTCCTGCCCCTCTCTCTGGCACAGTTGCCTAGCAGACCCCACTAGATAGCGGTGCTCCTCCAGAACATGAAATGGACATACAACCCAGGTGGGCCAATCAAATGACTCACCTGCTTTGCTGTATTAGATTGGTCCTTCAAGTAGCCAGTAATGCCTCCCCAGCTCTCTTTTCTGGATCTTTCTCAAACTTGCCACTGCCCCATTTCTGTCAACAGTGTAAGAACACTACCTTTTTTCATGCAAAAAGTGAAATGATTGTCTATGCAGAGAGATGTCATTACTTTACAGGAAATAATACTATTGACCAAATTAGATAAGCACCAGAAAATAGAGTAACTAGAGATTTTTGTAGGATTTTAAAATATTTTACCCTTGAGAAATACTTATAATCATGCTTTAACATGAAATCTACAGAATGAATTGTGATATTTATGAAAAGTATTTATATTTCCTGTGGACATTTTCTTGTATTATTATAGTATACAGTTTCTGATTTGAGTCTGTTTAAAGCTAGATGCAGATGGGATTTCACTCATTATATGTAAGGCTAGCACTAGCTCAATTTAAACGTATATATTCTTTGTAATCGCTTCCTCACAAATTCCTTTATAGTATGTCTCTTGAGAAAGTGAAATATTTATTAGAAAATAAAACCCTCTTAGATTATATATTTTTTTAATCATCAATATAGGGAATTCAAAACCTTGGTGTTTTATTATTTTTTTTTTTAAAAAAACCTTTTTTAAAGGAAATGATGCTTTTATAACCTCGAGTCTGATAACAGGGCAGAAGAATTAGTCTTTCTTAATTCATAAGAAAAGACAGAAATATTTTTTTATGTTGTAGAGAACAAACAACATCGAAATAATGCCTTCCATGCGACAACTCTCAAACTTTGCAATAAGCAGTTGGGCAGCAAACCCCTGAATGGGCTGGGTGTGGAAATGGTGCGTTAAAACCATAGGCCCCAGCCACCAAGCTGCAAAAGCAAGTTGCTGCTTTAATGAAGGGCTCTCAATTAGAAAACTTCTAGCCGAAGATCATGCTCATGTTTCTAACTGCGGATGCTCAGAATAAGAACTATCTGATTCAGCAGGGAAGCTGTGCACCCAATTTTAGAGGTAGATGAACATAGTGATAAAAACCTGTCGGTCCTACAGTCACAATTTCAATTTAGTCTCATCGGCAGGAAACCCACCCGCAGGGCGTTGGCTCCCCTCTGGCTCCTTTCTTGGCCTCAGCTTGATTTTGCATTACATCTCCTCTGCTCTTTCCATCAGCTCAGCTTCTGTGGGCAGCAGTAACCTTAACACTGTCAGCCCCTCGGTGCAGGTCTCCTTTCAATTGCTAATAGCACAGCCATACTGGTACTGGATGCTGCTTCCCACGTAGATTGTATTAAGTTGTATTAAGTAACTGTTGGTAATTGATGTGATGAGCCCATTTATTAGTTTTTGTAACCATGTAAATAAACCCGTGCAGAAGACGGTTAGGATAATAAAGACCAAGAAAGACCAACACACTAAAAGAATAAAAATTAAATGCATGATTACACCCTGGAATTAAGAGAGTTAACTAGACCAGAATAGAGCTGTCAGTATATTGGAAGGTTGTAGCTGGACCTTACTGTTCCAGGTACTGCTGTGAAAGAATTATGAAGAGGCTGATTCAGAAATGAGAATATCGAAAGTGAGCTGAACAAACCAGCAGGGATCCGTGGCCAGTTCAGCAACCAAGAAAAAGCTAGAAAAGCCACATTCTACTTTTTAAGACTACAGGTAGTTCTCAGTCCTCCCTAGTAAAACGCGGGGACCCAGGCCTCAGAGAATAACAGTAACCCTGAGGTGCATAATGTTTTCATTACTCATCAAAGCACAAACTGGTGAGTTTGTGCTCAATGCCTTTCAGTGTGTAAAAATCTGGAGAGCCAGATGGAGGCTTTATCACCAAGGCTAAAAGATGATGCTTTTCAGAATTTCCAAAAGTCACTCACCCTCTGTTTCTCCATCTGCACATCAGGGAAATCACAGCAGACACCAGCCTAATACATGGGGGGTATAACGAGTTTTTAATGAGACAACATTTATATAGTGCTTTGAGCTTCTAGGGAAACTCTGCTATATAAATACTAACTATTCTCAGGGTAATATTAGCACAGTGTATTGAGTAAAATGAGGGCTTTTATTAAAAACAGGTAACAAGAAAAATGGTGTTTCAGCAAAACAGAAAAAAAGGCAACTGAGAAATATACCCTTGAAAACATTCATCTGTACTCTTCCTCATATTTCTGTTTTAGTATGAATGACAAGAGAAGTGAGTTAGTAGGTAGGAAAAGATGCAAATCAGTGGGGACTCACTAGACCTGGGATCACATTTACATTTTGATGTTGGTTTTAAATTTGACCTCTCAACAAGGGACACATGAGGCTTCTTTTTCAGATTTAAAATACAAGTATGTTGATACATATATAGCAACTTAATTGGGGAAATACCTAATGGTGCAGCTCTTACACTTTTGAAGTAAATCATCTTTTCTTTAGGAGCCATGCTCTTTGTTAAAGGAAAAAATGGAAAGTGGCATGAGGATGAAGATAAAGACAGACAGGTAGTGTGCTATAGAGAGTAAGGTGATGGCTGATGGCCATAGCAGTCACTAACATCCACTCTACGTATACTTAACAATTAACCAATATACCAATTTCATTTATTCCACAGGGCAGGAGGCTAGAAGTCAGTGATCAAGGCATCAGCCAAGTTTGTATTTTCTCAGGCCTTCCTCCTTTGCTTATAATGAATTCTCTTCTCCCTCTGTTTTTACATGGTCTTTGCTTTGTGTGCCCCTCTGTCCTAACCTCCTTTTATAAAAACACCAGTCACATTGGATTACCCTCATTTAAATTGAATCATTCTTGAAAGGCCCTCTCTCTGAACACAGCCTACCTTCTGGGGCAGCATGGATAAGGACCTCAACACAGAAAGTTGGGGTACGGTATATAATTCAGCTTATATCATTCCCATTTTATGACGGAGAAAATGAAGGTAAAGGAGGTTTAGTGACTTTTTTAAGGGCCATAGACCTCTAACTTAAATATCTGATGGTTTGGATTCAAGTCTTAAATTCTGATTCCTGAGTCCTTACTTGTATGGGATGGACAGGCTATAAGCATCAGAGTGTAGGAGAGTCACACAAACCAGAAATGGACTTGCATGTATTCAGGAGACAAACTAATTCAGCTGAAGCTATTCATAAAAAGTAGATCATTTTAAGAAAAATGTATTAGTTACATATTGTTTCTTGACATTCAAAAATAAGCTAAACAACTAAAAGAGGCAAAAGAAACTTCATAAGTACCAGAAATGAACAATAATTACCCATTATTAGATGTCTGTTAACATTGTCCATTAATTACAACTTATTTCTACTTTTGTAGAGTTATAAAAATAACTTGGGGGAGTTGTGGGTGGGGTAGGGATAGATTGTTTAGAGATGGAAGGGGGTAGGTTTTTATTATTCTTACTTTGTCATAAAACACCTGGAATTGAGAGTTGTTTCTTACAATATTTTCCAACTCTATGCCCACTTTGTATTAGGCTCTATGTTCCCACTTCCATCATATCTCCATGTGTTATTAGATTTTATCCCAGAAAGATAAGTAGATATTTTCATCTGTTTTTTTCTGCCACCCCCAACACAAGACTTATGAAGGTAGCTCTTGGGAGAATCCAAACATCTGGGTAGAGTTTATCAACCACATAACTCAAAAAAAAAAAAAAAAAAAAAAAAAAAAAAAAAAAAAAAAAAAAAAAAAAAAAAAAAAAAAAAAAAAAAAAAAAAAAAAAAAAAAAAAAAAAAAAAAAAAAAAAAAAAAAAAAATGCAGTAGAGATGTCCTAAAAGACTTCTAAAGACATGGAGCCCTGGTGGCAGTTTTAACAGCAGATAATTGGATCTTATTTTCCCAAAGTTCATTCTTTAAAAAAAAAAAAAGAAAAAAAGATTTTATTTATTATTTCCAGAGAGAAGGGAAAGGAGAGAGGCAGAGTGGAAGACAGACATCAATGTATGTTTGCCTCTCACCTGCCTCCAGCTACAGATCTGGCTGGAGAACTGGACTGCAACCTGGTTATGTGCCCTGACTGGGAATTGAACCAGTGACCATTGGGTTCACAGGCTGGTGCCTTATCAACTGTGGCACCAGCCAGGGCCTCCAAAGTTCATTCTTTATTCCTTTTACAAAATGATCTCCTACCTACCTATTCCTTTAAAAATGTGTTCTCCATCTGTAGGTTTTTACATTTAGTCTATATCATTTTTATTCATTTTATCTTAAAAAATTCTAAAAAAAAGGAACATACCCACTTAGACAGAAAGAAAAAGCAGGCATCATCAGACCAGACTGTATTCATAACTGAATGACTTAAAAGTCGCTGAGCTATACTTTTCACCTGTAACTTGCAAATAATAACAGAAGGTCAGCTACATGGGAATGTAATCCCACTCTTCGAAAGGCCCTATGGTTGGTTTAATGCTTTGGTGTCATGGTCTTGAAATTATTTTTCACTTATGAAAAAGGAGACTCACATTTTCAGTTCGCTGGTCTTGCAAATGTGCTCTGTCTCACAGAGCCTGAAAAATTGCTCTGTAAATAGCAACATATTACTCTGAATATATAGGCTAAGTCAAAGTTCCTTTTCAAGTATGAGAATGAAATAATGGAGAAATACCTCTAAATTAGACTGCCTATCAAGAGAAAGCCCAGGGCAGGGTAAGGAGACTTGGCCTGGCCCCTTACTCTCTATGTGATTTGGGTAAAACATATCAACTCTTCATACCCCAGTTACCTCATTTGAATACGGCTGATTTTTTAATTCTCTTCTTTGGTGCACGTTAGTGCCATCTGGGGAACTGGTCTAAGTGTTCTGGGGTGGAGACCAGGTGACTGTCAGGTGTTGGCATTTTTTAAAGTCCCTAAATGGGTAAGAATGAAGAGTACCTAGAAATTAAGTATAGACTTGTATGACTACTTTGGAAAATGTGCAGTTGTTTACACTAAACTGAACACACAAATATCCCATAGCTTAGCAACTCCATTCCTGGATATATGCCCAACAAAATGATTATAAGTGATCACCAAAATATACATAAAGTAATATTTATGTCAGCATGATTTGAAATAGCCAAAAACTATAATCAGCCCAAATGCCTATCAACAGTAAAACAGGTGAATACACAGTGCCATATTCATAATGGAGTATTAAACAAAAATGAAAATGAATGTATTACTGCTTCTTCAGACTCCCACAAACATAATCAGAAGGAAAAAAAAACAGAAAGCACACAGAGCATAATGTATTATTATTTCATAAAAGTACATTTCAAAAATAGACAAAAGTAATTTTAAAGTATTCCAAGTCAGGACAGGGGTTACTTCTGCAAGGAAGTAATGACTAGGAAGCACACGAGGACTTCTGATAGCTAGGATTATTCTGTTTCTCAACCTGGTAGCGGTTACATGAGTATACTGTATTCAACCTTGTGAAAATTAACTGAGCTAAACACTCATGGTTTGTACATGTTATATTCAACAACAAGTCAATATGAAAAATGCCTACATAATTTTAATGTCAGCCAGAGTTGTAAATCCACAAGACAAAACATCGATGGTGTCCTTATGGCACTAAACATTTTGTTAGACTTTTCTCAGACCTTTTCCCCTGTTAAGGTTGACAGTGTTCTTCATGATTCACTGATACCTCTTTGCCTTCTGCTCTCACAAATTTACCTGCAACATGCAAAGGTCCTTCTATTCACTTGTACTACAAATTGTTTAATCCGGCAATCAAAAGGTCACTGATTTAATCACTCACAAACTATTTAAGCATGGAAACAAACTAAGCATGCTTCTTTAAATGTTTTCTCCTCTCATTTATTCATTATACACTTTATAGATAATCAATGAAAGGAGAGAAGGAGATCTCAGGTGCAGCAATAACCTGGTGCACTGACCCTTTACTCCAGCACACTGTGTTGAAGACAGCAGAGTACATGTGCTCCTTCCAGTTACCCTGGAGATTGCCTGTCTCCTTGGCACCTCATGACAATAGATAATAAATAGGCAGCACATTTACTGACAGAAAAGAACATGTTGGAGAAATCTAGTCTCAAAACCAGCAAAAACCCCTAATACAACTCAGGGCTAAATTTATCAGCAAAGACCAACAGTGCTCCATGCTCAATTCTTTGAGCCTTCCAGTCTAAATGTGCCAGTCAGGTAACAATTGCATTGCTAGCATCATACCCTTTTAGCCCTTTGCACCTTAGAAAATAGAGTGCAAGAGATGCTCATAAGTGAGAACATATACACAACGCCCCTGATCATCTAGACATCAGGCAAGCAGAACTTCAGACTAATCTGTTGAACTACCTATTATGGCCTAAAAGAGAAATAATTCTATAGCCTCACTAACATCCAAAGACTAAGGGACAATCTGGAGTATAAACATCCATGACCACAGTAAAAATTTTATGTATCTTCCTCAAAAGAAAGAATGTTAATAAAAGTACATCTACTGTGCCACAAATTACTGTGGTAATTTAGTTATAGATTCAAAGATATGGAAATAAGAAATTAGGCTTGTAGATGAATACATTTACACTTGACTCTGTTCAGTAGTGGAAGTGGTATTTATATTTAAAGAAAAGAAAATTGTCTTAAAGGTTAGTGGAAAGAAGAATAATTTTTATATACCTAATTTTAAAAAAATTAATAATAAACTTATCATTGCAGTTGACCAAATGTGAATAGAGAAATTAATAATTTACAGTGGAGATTAGTATTGGCGAAAATCTATTTCATTGATTTAAAATTATTTTTATATCCAAATTTAATATTATCAGTGGATCATATTGTTTTTCTTTGATAGTTAACTATTGACCAAATACTTACTATAATTTATAACAGCCTGTTCATGATGTTAAAGGAGATAGAAAGAAGTATAAGCAAGCTCTCTTTCCTCAAAAATATATATAAACTCTAATGGGTAAAATAGCAAAGGAACAATATAACATGTGGTCTAAATGTTCACTCTTAGGGTGACTCTAAACTTAGGTAATTAGGAATTGATTCAATTTGTCATCTCAGCTTTAAAGGATGGTTAACTCAGATAATTGGAGAGTTTTCCAGAAAGAGAATGTGGTTCATTAAAAATGAATCTATTTATTAAAAATAAATCAGAAACTCGGAAGATGGCGACAGAGTAGAGAGCAGTGCTGATGGTGTTCTCGAGTACCAGAGCAGCTAGAGGACAGGATAGGGAGCGCAAGACATCTTCAGGTTCCTAAGAACTGGAGTGGTCAGCATCTGGACACAGGGGAGCATAGCCCAGTGGCAGCGGAGACCTATAGGAGAGCAGGTGAGGGGACTCTGGACTTAATGGCCGGTGGGCCTAGGTCAGCTCTGGGCAGTGGCAGCTCTAACCTGAGGGGCATCTCTAATTGAAGCAGCTCCAAGCTCCCAGGCAACTAGAAATCTGAACAGTGAAGTGTGGGCAGCGAGGGCAAAGGCTGTAGGGAACACGGAATTGAACTCTTGCAGGGGAGGGACTGTGTGAGAGACTCGCTCCGGCAACAGGGAGAGGAGGTTCCTCGCAGGGCTAGAGGCGGAGAAGAGACCTGTGGGAAGCCGGAGTGGAGGAGCAGGGAAGTGCACCTGCCGGGGTGGCAAAAGGGCCAAAAACAGTGCTGCTGGGACATCAGGGAAACAGCAGATTAAAGCCCCTGCAAGGGGGGAGGCCCAGCCCTGCGCAACCACACAGGCCTCCAGGCTCCATGGAAACTCCAAATAGCGAGCTGGGAACTAGTAGCGGGGTCAACTGACCCGCCCATTGCCAACACAAAGACCGTAGACTCACGGGGAAAGGCGCATCACAGAGGCCGCGTAAAGGACTCCTTGGACAGCTGGTCGGCTTGGAGGCCTGGCTCTCACCCGGGGGAACAGGGCAGTGTTGGCAGTCCCCGGGCAGTGTTGGCGGACCCTGGGCACTGTTGACGGCGAGGGGCTGCCTCCTCCAGAGCGACGGAGGCAGGGCCAGTCATCAAAGGAACCAGAGAGGTTGCAGGCTGCACTGCAGGGGTGCCAGGTGCCTATCCCAGGCAGGAACCTCCTCCAGGACCGGGAGGGGACACCCTGCGAGCAGCAGAATACCAGCAGCTCTAAAATCCTGCTAGGCTACTGAAGGCCCAGCATTCCTGGGGGCTGACACCCAGAATCAGCCCTGATTATGACAATCAGAGGCCCTGCCACTAAGACCACATAGACTATAGACTGCAGAGACCTCAGAAAAAGAGGCCTCAGGAAATGGATTGCTGCTAATTTCAAACACATGAGTTATACCGAGAGCTACATGAACTATTATTAACCCCCAACATATCCTTGTCAAAAGTTACTTCTCACATATTCTTAATCCCCTCCTATCTCAATCTACCTAAATACCCAAGACCTCCCCTACTCTTGATTTAAAGTCAACTCACTCTCTGGATAGAACACATTCCCAGTTCTCAATCTAAGTATTCCTCCCTTCCCCAGCCACCTAAACCCTTTCTATAGTCCTTTATTCCTTTCATTTTCTTCCCCCATGTTTTTTTCCTTTTTTTTTTTCTTTTTTCTTTTTTCCTTTTCTTCCAGTTAAAGCTCACAGGTCCTGGCTCCACCTGGACCAAACAGAGATCATAAAGGGTGAACAGACACCTAAATCTTTTCTTTATTAATATTGGTTTTTCTTTGTCTTATGACTTTTTCCTTTTTTTTTTTTTTTTTTTTCCATTCTCTTTCTGATATAAGCCCAGAGGTCCCGGCTCCACCTGGACAAATCAGGGATCATTAAGGGTGAACAGCCACCTAAACCCTTTTTGCTTATCATATATAGTTTTGGTTTTTGTTTTGTTTTGTTTGTTTGTTTATTTTTCATGCTAAAAGCCCTCAGGTCCTGATTCCATCTGGACCAATCAGGGATTATTATTAAGGGTGAACAGCCATCTAAACCCTTTCTTATTATTGTTATTATTGTTTTCATATTTTTTCCTTTTTTTTTTTCCTTCTTTTCCTTTTTTTTTTTTTTTTTTTTAATGCTAAAAGCCCACAGGTCCAGAATACAACCAGACAGCCCAAATAAAGGACACACCAAGAACAACAAGTGGAGAAAATCTGGGAGAATGCAACATTGAACTCCACAAATCTACTATCACAGAAGGGTGCTCAACTAAGGCAAGGAAGCAAAGCAGGTTAACCCAAGGAAAAAGCAAAAAAATTAAAAGCAAGCAACAGCAGACACACAAAATGGGGGAAAAAAGAATCAGTCCATCACCAAAAGGAAAGGAAGAATCCCCAGAAAGACCACAAAATGAAACAGGGGCACCTGAAACATCAGATAAGGAATTCAGAAGAATGATACTAGAGAAGCTCAGTGAGCTCAGCCACATCAAAGAAAACTATAAATGACCCCAGGAGAACTACAAAGAACTCCAGGGAAATTACAAAGAACTCCAGGGAATTTACAAAGAACTTTAGGGAAGTTATAAGGAAATTACTGAGAACTACAGCAGCATGAAAAAGGACATAGAAACTATCAATAAGTGCTAGGGGGAAATGACGAATACAATTTCTGAATTGAAGAATACAGTAGAAGGAATCAACAGTAGGCTAGAGGAAGCAGAGGACTGGATCAGCGACTTGGAGGATAATGTAGACAAATACTCCAAGACAGTACAAGAGAGAATAAAAAAAGGCTGAATAAGACTGAAGAGGGGTTAAGAGAGCTGCAGGACAACATGAAACGTAACAACATCCGTATCACAGGGATACCAGAAGGAGAAGAGAAACAAGGAATGGAAAACCTGTTCAAAAAAGTCATGATAGAAAAGTTCCCTAACATGATGAGTGAAAACATTAATCCAGTTCAGGAAGCACAGCGGGTCCCAATGAAGATCAATCCAAACAGACCAACACCAAGGCATATTATTATTAAAATGACTAATCTCAAAGACAAAGAGAGAATCCTAAAAGCATTTAGAGAGAAAAGACAAATAACATACAAGGGGCTCCAATAAGGCTATCAAATGATTATTCAACAGAAACAATTCAAGCCAGAAGGGAATGGCAAAAAGGATTTCAAGTCATGGTAAACAAAGGCCTGCAACCAAGAATACTCTACCCAGCAAGGCTCTCATTCAAGATAGAAGGAGAAATAAGGAGCTTCCCAGACAAAAAAATACTGAAAGAATACATTTCTACCAAACCAGCATTGCAAGAAATGCTAAAGGGTCTGCTTTAAAAATAAGTAAATAAATAAAATAAAGAAACAGAGAAAGCCAAAGAGGAATACAGACACAAAGGGAGAAAAGGGCAATGAATAGGTATCAATCAATAATAACCTTAAATGTAAGTGGATTAAATGCACCAATCAAAAGACATAGGGTAGCTGAATGGATAAGACAACATGACCCACATATATGCTGTCTTTAAGAGACCCACCTCAGAACAAAAGATCGACACAGATTGAGAGTGAAGGGATGGAAAACTATATATCAAGCAAATGGACATGAAAAAAAAGTTGGAGTAGCAATACTGATTTCAGATAAAATAGATTTTACAATGAAAGACATAAAAAAGGACAAAGATGGGCATTTCATAATACTTAAGGGAACAATCCATCAAGAAGAAATAACTCTGATAAACATATACGCATCCAACATAGGAGCTCCGAAATATATAAGGAAAATCTTGGAAGACTTTAAGAAAGACATAGACAGCAACACACTAATAGTAGGGGATTTTAATACCCCATTATCGACAATGGACAGATCTTCCAAACAAAAAAATCCCCAGAGATGTTGTGGCATTAAACAACACTCTAGAGGAAATGGACCTAACTGATGTATACAGAGTCTTTTACCCCAAAGAAGCAAAATACACATTCTTTTCAAATGCACATGGATCATTCTCCAAGATAGACCACATGGTATGTCACAAGACAAGCCTCCACAAATACAGGAAAATTGAAATCATACAAAGTATCTTCTCTGATCACAATGGCTTGAAACTAGAAACCAATCTCAAGGGAAAAAATCAAAAATTCTCTAACTCCTGGAGACTGAATAACATGGTTTTAAGCAATGAAGGGGTTAACAACGAGATCAAAGATGAAATCAAAAAGTTCCTGGAAACAAATGACAATGAACACACAATAGCCCAAAACCTATGGGATACAGCAAAGGCAGTTCTCAGGGAAAATTTATAGCAATACAGGCCTTCCAAAAAAGGTTACAAGAAGTTAATAAAAACGACCTAACTACAAAGCTGCAAGAACTAGAGGAGCAACAACAAACAAAGCCCAGAGCAAGTAGAAGGAAGGAAATCATCAAGATCAGAGCAGAACTAAATAACTCAGAGATTCAAACTACAATTCGAAGAATCAACAGGTCCAGGAGCTGGTTATTTGAAAAAATAAACAAAATTGACAAGCCCTTATCCAGACTCATCAAGAAAAAGAGAGAGAGGACCCAAATAAACAGAATCAGAATTGAAAGAGGAGAAATCACAACTGATACTTCAGAAATACAAAAGATTGTAAGAAATTACTACAAACAACTCTATAACAAAAAATATGACAATCTGGATGAAATGGACACATTTCTGGAAATGTACAATCTACCAAAACTGAACCCAGAAGAAGCAGAAAGCCTGAATAGGCCAATAACAACTAATGAAATTAAAGAAGTAATCCAAAATCTCCCAAAGCACAAAAGCCCTGGACCAGATGGCTACACAGGTGAATTTTACCAAACATTTAAAGAAGAACTAACTCCTATCCTCCTCAAACTATACCAAAAAATTCAGGAAGAGG
>PVIW01010925.1:0-40912 GCA_004026585.1 Noctilio leporinus | reverse complement strand
ACAGCATGGTACTGGCATAAGAATAGACATATAGATCAATGGAACAGAATAGAGAGCCCAGAAATTAACCCAGGACTCTATGGTCAACTCATATTTGACAAAGGGGGAAGGAACATCCAATGGAGTGAAAACAGTCTCTTCAACAAATGGTGTTGGGAGAACTGGACAGCAACATGCAAAAAGATAAAACTAGACCACCTACTTACACCATACACCAAAATAAACTCAAGATGGATAAAGGATTGAAACATAAGCAGTGCCACCATAAAGGTCCTGGAGAAAAATATAGGCAGTAAACTTTCGGATATCCTAAGCAAAAATATGTTTACTGATACTTCACCAAGGGAAAAGAAAATCAAAGAACGAGTCAACAAATGAGACTATATCAAATTGAAAAGTTTCTGTTCAGCTGAAGAAAATATCAGCAAAATTCAAAGGGAACCAACTGTATGGGAAAACATAATTGCCAATGATACCTCAGACAAGGGTCTGATATCCAAAATATATAAAGAACTAATGCAACTCAACACCAGGGAGACAGACAGCCCAATTTAAAAATGGGCGAAGGACCTGAACAGGCATACAAAGGGCCCAGAGACATATGAAAGAATGCTCAACATTGCTAGTCATCAGAGAGATCAAATTAAAACTGCATTAAGGTACCACCTCACACCTGTCAGAATGGCAATCATCAACAAATCAACAAACAACAAGTGTTGGCGAGGATGTGGGGTAAATGGAACCCTCATACACTCTTGGTGGCAATGCAGGCTGGTGCAGCTACTGTGGAAAACAGTATGGGGTTTCCTTAAAAAACGAAAAATGGAACTGCTTTTTGATCCAGCAATTCCACTACTTGGGCTATACCCAAAGAATCCTGAAACACCAATTCATAAGAACCTATGCACACCTATGTTCATAGCGACACTATTTACAATAGCCAAGTGCTGGAAACAGCCTAAGTGCCCATCAGTTGATGATTGGATCAAAAAACTTTGGTACATATACACAATGTAATTCTATGTAGCAGAAAGAAAGAAGGAACTTGTACCCTTTGCAACAACATGGATGGATCTGGAGAGTATTATGCTTAGTGAAATAAGCCAGTCAGTGAAGGACAAATATCATATGATCTCACCCATTATGGGACAATAATGAGCAAAACTAACAACAATCAAAACAGAACCAAGTATATGAATACAAGGAATAGGCCTTCAGTGGTCACGGGATCGGGGTAGGGGGGAGGGAGAGGTAGAGGCAAAGAAGGGGATCAGCTTAGACAAGAACCTAGTATAAAGAAATCATGGACATGGACAACAGGTGGGATTGACTTTGGGGGGAATGGGTGGGTGGGTGGGGGGACAGATGGGAGCAAAAAGAGGATGGATGTAATACAACAACAATAAAAAAAATGTCAGTCTTACATTTATGAACACAGGGAGAAATGAGGGACAATAGTAGTGACAACATTGAAAATTTCAATCAAATGTCACGCAGATTAAAAATAAGTACTATTTTTATGCCAGTACCAGACAGTTTTGATTATAGTAGCCTTGTAGTATAGTTTGAAATCCAGTATTGTGGTTTCTCCTTCCTTGTTCTTCTTTCTCAAAATTGCTGTGGCTATTTGTGGGTTTTTTCAGCTCCACTTAATTTTTGAAGTATTTTTGTATATCTGCAAAATATGTCATTGGTATTTTAATTGGAATTGCTTTGTATCTATAGAATGCTTTGGGTGGTATAGACATTTTAATGATGTTAGTTCTTCCCATTCATGAACATGGTATATGCTTCAATTTATTTTTATCTTCCTTAATTTCTTTATTCAATGTTATATAGTTTTCTGAGTATGGGCCTTCTGTCTCCTTGGTTAAGTTTGTTCCTAAGTACTTTATTTTTCTTGGTGCTTTGTAAATGGGATTTGTTTTCTAGCATTATTGGTATACAAAAATGCTTTCAATTTCTGAATATTGACTTTTTATCCAGCTATTTTGCTAAATGTTCTTATTAGGTAGAGTAGGTTTGTGGTGTAGTCTGTCAAGATTTGCATGTACCCTATTATGTCATCTGCAAATAATAACAGTTTGACTTCCTTCTTTCCAATTTGGATACATTTTATTCCTTTTTAATCTCTGTTAGCTATGCCAAGAACTTCCAAAATGATGCTGAACAGAAGTGGATTAGGTGAACAGCCTTGTCTTGTTCCTGATCTTAGGGGGAAAGCTTTTAGCATTTGCCCATTAAGCATGATGTTGGCTTCAGATATCTCAGATATGGCCTTTATGATGTTGAAATATGCTCCCTGTATTCCCATTTTGCTGAGTGTTTTTATCTTAAATGGTTGCTGTGCTTTATCAAGTGCTTTTTCAACATCTATTGATATGATCTTATAACTTTTGTCTTTCATTTTGTTTATCTGGTGAGTTACATTTATTGATATGCAAGTGTTGTAGCATTCTTGCATCCCTGGGATGATACTTACTTGATCATGGTTTATGATATTTTTAATGTATTGCTGGATCCAGTTGGCCAATCCTTTATTGAAAATCTTAGCATCTATGTTCATCAGATATATTGACCTATAATTTCCCTCCTTAGTTGTGTCTTGACCTGGTTTTGGGATTAGAATAATTTTGGCATCATAGAAAGAGTTTGGGAGTCGTCCCTCTTCTTGGACTTTTTGGAATAGGTTAAGAGGATATGAGTTAATTCTTCTGTAAATGTTTTGTAGAATTCAACTGTGTAGCCATCTGGTCCAGGGATCTTGTACTTGGGGAGATTTTTGATTACTTCTTCAAATTCACTAGTTATTGGCCTATTCAGGATTTCTGTTTCTTCTGGATTCAGTTTTGGTAATTATACATTTTTAGAAATTTGTCCATTTCACCCAGGCTGTCCTATTTCTTATCATATACTTGTTTGTAGTAAATTCTTAAAATCCTTTGTATTTCTGAAGTATCAGTTGTGGTTTCTCATCTCTTTTCTGATTCTGTTTATTTGGGTCCTCTCTCTCTATTTTTCTTGATGAGTCTGGTTAAAGGCTTGCCAATTTTGTTAATTTTTTCAAAGAACCAGCTCCTGGATCTGTTGATTCTTCAAATTGTAGATTTAGTCTTTAAGTTATTTAGTTCTGCACTGGATTTATTTGTAGTTTACTTTGAGCTGGCTGAGCTCATTGAGTTCTTTCTCATCATTATTTTGAATTCTATATCCAATAGTTTACTTGCCTCTGTTTCATTTAGTGATCTTTCTGGGGATTCCTCCTTCCCTTTTGGTGATGGACTGTTTCTTTTTCTCCCCATGTTTAGGTTTCATTGTAATCCAATCAGACTGTGATCTGCTGCCAGGCTAAGGAACTGCTAGTCTGGAAGGATTGATTTAGTTATAATCCTTTCAGTCAGTGATGAACCACTAATCTCAGATGCAGCTTGGGGTGACAGGCTGATTCAACTGTAAATAAATGAACCAGCTACCAAACTCAGGCCCAACTTGGCGAGACAGAGAGGTTCAATTATAATCCAGTGCATCAGCCACCAGCTCAGGTGCAGCCTGGTGGGACAGATTCAAATGTAAATCAATGAATCTGTGATCAGCTGCCAGGCTCAGGTGGCAGTGGGCTTGATGAAAAATTCTATTGTAATCCAATGAATCTACAATCAGCTACCAGGCTATGGGGACACTGGGCTAGACTGAAAGATTCCATTTTAATCCAATAAGTTTCTGATTAGCCGCCAGGCCAATTTCACTGGGTGGACAAACCAACTCAGTTGTAAACCAATGAATCCCTGATCAGCCACCGGGCTCACTTGCCACTGTGTGGGGCACTTAGTCTTCTGCCATCTTGTCAGAACTCTGGTTTAGATTTAGGTAAGTGGGGATGCACTGACTGAGATGTGAGACATATTGGGCTCTGGCTCAGGAGCAAGTGTCAGTAAATCTTGGGGTCCCTTCCAGTGGTCCAAGGGCTTCAGAAAAGGGGAATGTGTGAGGATGAGTGCTCCATCTGCAGGTGGGCAGTGATGCTGTGCTTTGTTGGGGACTTTTCTGACGTCCCTATGCACTCTACTTCTCTCTGCAGTCCACTTGTCCTGAATGTGTTAAGAGGAATAAATGGATGATGGAAAGATTCATTCAAATGGAGAAGAAAAAATAAACCTTGTTTGAACACCCCCCCCCCCAAATAAAAGGTAAAGTGAAAATTGGAAAAGGAAAAAAGGGAATTAACCCAAATCCTTGGAGGCTAATTTTATGGTGTGGGGCAGAGTGTGGCATGCACTCGACAAGGCTAAATTCCAGGACTGTGCTCACAAGTTTATTTGGAATATTTTGAAGATCCTGCAGGCTTATGCGATAATCCCATTGACAATCTCAACTACATATTACTTAGTCTTGGTTCATACCTCAGTAACTGGGGGATGCTAAGTATGACTTACCTTAATGATGTGCCTGGTTGAAGGGATTTTTTCTGATTCTTCCTGAGTTTTCAATTCTGGAAGTGATAAATACTTGACGTCCCCTTGGTGTGTGTTTGTTTGTCATGATCCTGAGCATCCACCCTAGGCTGACCTGGGCCACTGAGCCTCTGTGTGGTGGCACCGATAATTGGTGCTGTGAACATGATGCTGAGCCAATGACTGTCACCACTAAGGCTCTTTCTCCTCTTGCAATGGGTTCATTGGTCTAAGTGCCAGATGTACAGCATGTATGTGTCCTGATGGTGATCAGCTTAAACACTGGTCTGTGTGGGGCTGGAATTCACTCTTGAGACCAGAAGAGCCTCTATTGGATTTGGCTGATGTGGCACAGTAGGCTTCATGTTTCATTGGAAGTGGACACTGCAGTGTCTGAGTCTTTGGCTTCCATCTATGTGAGAAATTTATCTTTCTTGGCAACCCAATTTTCTGACTCAGAGACTCCAGAGTGAGTGAGGATTCAGAGAAGTTCCATGAGAGAAACTGTGACAGGAAGAGGAAACCAGCCCACACCTTCCACTGCGCCTGCTCCTAGGATGATCCTTGTGTTCAGATGCCTTTGATCGCCCCCTGGTGTTTGAATCTCCTCCTGCAGGGAGGCTTTTGGGCTCAGGCTGACTTCCCCTCACTGTGTCTCTCTGGCACAGTAATACAGGGTGGCGTCCTCGGCTCTCAGGCTGTTCATTTGCAGGTGCAGTGTGTTCCTAGCATTATCTCAAGAAAGAGTGAAACAGCCTTTCACAGAGATGGCATAGTATATGTAATAACCACTACCACCACTAATGTACGTGACCCACTCCAGCCCCTTCCTTGGAGCCTGATTACAAAATTTCTCACTGTGATATCACAGATACCTCACAGTGATGTCACATTAAGATTGATTTCAAAAAGCTTAACTGTGATGTCACAAAGACTGCATGTGATGTCATAATGCACCACTGGGATTTCACACATGTTCACTGTGATACCACTGGCACCATTGTGAGTTATCATAGCCTCACTGTGATGTCTCAACCTCATTGTTACAGACCCAGGACCCATTGTGATGTCACACAGCCTCACTTTGATGTTATAAAGCCCTCAACGTGATGTATCAAAGTGCCATTCTGATTTTTCACATCCTCAGATTGATGTCACAGAGCACTGAATGTGATATCACACAGCCACTAGGTAATGTCATAATCTAATCACATGATTACAAAAATCCCCACTGCGATGTCACCAACAACTCCCTGTGATGACATACAGCCTCATTGTGATGTCCCAGAGCTCCTTTGTAATTTCACACTCTTACTGTGATGTCACCATGTCCACACTCTGAAGTCACACAACCTAAAAAGTGATATCATAATGAACTAGCATGGTTTCCCACATTCTCATTGTGATGTCACAAAGCCTTCACTATTATTTCTCAGAGCTTCACTGGGATGTCACACATCTCTCACTGTGATGTGACACCATGTCATCATATCACAAGGACCCATTCTGATTTCACATAGCCTCCATTTTATGGGAGAAAGCACTCACTGTGATTTCACACAGCCTCAACCTGATATCACAAAGCCCTTAATGTGATGTCACACAGCCTCAATGTGATATCCCAATGCATCAGGCCACCATTGTGATTTAAAACAGCCTCACTGTGATGTCACAGACCCTCTCTGTGAGGTCATTGTGAATAACAGATTTCACAAATTTTCACTGTGATGTCACATTAACTTATTGTGATTTCACATGGCCTCATTGTCATGCTGCAGAGCCTAATTAAGACATCCTAATGCACCATGGTGATTTCACATATTACCACTGTGGTGTCACAAAGCCTTCACAATAGTGCCACCAGCCTGTAATGTGATCTCACACAACCTCATTGTGATACCACTGGCCACCATTGTGAGTTAACACAGCCCCACTGCAATGCTCCAAAAACTTACCATGGTGTGCTCCAACCTCCTCATGATGTCACAGGTCCCACTGCCACATCACACAGCCTCACTTTGATATCACAAAGCATTCAAAGTGACATTACAAAGATTCATTTTGATTCTGTGCACCCTTGAATTGATGTCACAAAGCCCTTACCTTGATGTCATACAGCCACCATGTGATGTCATAATGTATAACTGATAACAAAAATTCTCACTGGGATGTCAACAAACCCTCACTATTATGTCATACAGTCTCGTTGTGATGTCACAAAGCCCTACTGTGACAACACCCCCAATGTGATGTCACAATGCACCACTGCATTTTCACACATTCTCAACATGATGTCACAAAGCCTTCCATGTGATTTCATACAGCCTCACTGAGATATCAAAATGCCCTCACTGTGTCACAATCCTTCACTATGATGTCACACAACTTCATCCTCATATCATAAGGATCCTCTGTGATTTCACACAACCCTACTAAGATGGCACAAAGCTCTTACTGGAATGCCACACAACCTCATTGTGATGTCACAGAGCCCTCAATGATGTAACACAACTTCATGCTGATATCACAAGCACCCACTGTGATTTCACACAGCCTCAGTTTGATGTCACAAAGCCTCCAATGTGATGCCACACATACTCATTGGGATATCATAAAACTCCATTGGGGTCTCACACATCATCTCTGTGATAGCAAACTGTGCCAATGTGATGTCTTATTGCATCAATTGTGATTTGACAAAGTCTCACTGTGATGTCACAAAGCCCTTTCTGTGTTTTCACACAACCTCAATGTGATACTATAATGCACCACTGTGATTTCACACATGCTAACTGTGATATGACAGAGCCTCCATGGTGGTGTCATAGGCCTAGTGTGTAATTTCACACAAACTAACGTGATGTCACAGGCCTCCATTGTGGTTTCACACATGCTCCCTGTCATGTCACAAATCCTTCATTATGATTCCACACAGCTTCACTGTGATGTCCCACAACTTTGTGATATCACAAGGACTAACTGTGATTTCACAAAACCTCACTTTGATATCACAATACTTTCACTGTGATGTCACAAAGCTCAACTGTGGTTTTGCCCATTTTCATGGTGATGGCCACAAAGTTCTCACTGTGGTATCACACAACGTCAATGTGCTGTTACTCCTATCACTAAGATAGGAGTAAGCAAATGAACACCACACTCTGTCAGGGCCTCTGGATCAGCGTTGAGGCTTGGAGCCCTGTGCAGGCCAGGTGAAGCCTGTAAAACCTCTCTGGAAAACTGGGAAAGCTAGGTTCATATGTGCCTCCATAATGTAGCCAGTAGGCCCCGGTGGGAATTGGAACATACTCTAGCCTCTTTGAAGCTTGGCCTGTTCTCTCACCTCACTTAATCCTTATGGTGTGTCAACAGCAGAGGTTTTTAAAATTTTGAATACACATTCTGACCTGAGTGAAATCTCAGTGCTCCTTCACATTTTATTCCTGAACAGTATCAGTTTTCCTGTAATTAATATCATTTAGCATTGATTGACAAGCTACATGCCTTCCAGCATACTGCTTTTGGTATTTGAGAATGGCAAACAGGACTTTTGGCCCTGAGCCACTAGTCAGCCTTCTTCCTCCTAGCACAAGTTGTCTGGGAAGTATTCATTTCATCCATTATGCCAGGGGACCTCTGTAGGTCAGGGGTCCCCAACAGCCTGACACCCAAATGTGGGGCCTGCAGTCTAATCTTCGGGCTTCACCCATGCCAGGAGTCTATGAGCCACCACCATGGACAGCACAGCTAAGTTGTGAGTACTTGGTGCCTACATCCCACAGTGGTACCTATTGAGGTAAATCTGCCAGGTGTGTCTAAGATTGAGGAAGGTCTAAAGCCAGTTTTCCTGGCCATTTCAGTTTCATTTTTCTCCCCCTCATACCCTACATTCACCTTCAGGACCTTAGAGTGTATGGGTACCTTGACTCCAGTCAAGTTCTGAAGATAAGAGGCACTTCCTCTCTCTGGCTGGTGACACAGTGGATAAGGCACCTGCTTGCAAACCCAAAGGTCACCGGTTTGATTCCCAGACAGTGCACATAACCAGGTTGCAAGCCAGGTCTTTAAGCCAGGCTTCTGGTGTGGTCTCTGTGCTCAGGGGCCCAGGGCAATCCCTGGTGGCTGCAACCCCTCCTGCAGAGAGGTTTGAATTTTTCTCTCTGTGTCTCTCACACATTAATACACTGATGAATCCTCACTTCTCAGGCTGGTCACCTGCATGTACAGCTTGTTCTTGACATTGACTCTGGAGATGGTGAGTTGACCCTTCACACAGTTTGCATAGTAAGTGTTACTTCCATTGTCATTAATGTATGAGGCATATTCTACTCCCTGTCCATCATGCAAGTGCCCTGCTGCTGCCCAGCAAAGACTGAGCTGTGTGAGGCTGGGCTGCACTGTTGGATCCAGCAGAGCCTCTGTTTGGACTCAGCTGATGATGCCCATAAGGTTTGATGATTGCTGACAATACATTAGGACAGAAATAAGCATATAATGATTTTCTTTTCCTTAGGCACATTGTGAGAATGTTTTCTCCTATTACAGTAACTCTCTGTAATTCAATGCTTAAGAGGTCAGCACAGAATCCTGAAGGAAGGGAGGATCCCAGAGAGAAACTGCTGGGTGAAGGCTTAACCCCACACTTAACAAGAAGCCAACCATTAAACCACATTTGCACCTGCTTCTCCTGGGAAGTCACACCCAATGCACCAGTAGCTTATGCAGGTGTATTCAAAGGCTGTGCAGGAGACATTCACTGGTGACCTAGGCTTCCTCACTTCAGTGCCAGACTGCACCAGTTGCACTTGTGGTTGGACACCTGTGGAGAGAATGCAGGGGAGGGTGGGAAACAACCCTGGATCTCCTTTATCCTACTTTGAAATCAGGGACTGTAGCCACTGCCACCTAAAAAAGAGCTCTCCAGGTCCAGTACATGGTGAGGGTTTGTGCCCTCAGGATTTCTGTAGGGGAGGGTGTGGCTGTGGGTGACACTCTCAAGACACAGACAGACCCACATTAACCTAGTGTGCTGCTTCCCATTTGCATATTCATGATGCAGAGTGTTTCAAAGCTGAAGACTTGTCCCTACTTCAGGGAAGATAGAGGACACAGGTACCATGCTCAGGGGGAGTCTGATGGTACAAGTCCTCATCCATGTGTGAGCACATGTATCCTTTGTCAGGGTTTCTATACCTAATACTACCAACACTGCAGGGTTCTATACTCCTGTGGATTCAGAGTCCTCACTACAATGGAGAAAGCTGTATGTCACCTGTGACATGGTCCTTACCAGGTAAGGTAAGTCAAGGGTCACAGACAACTGCTGCAACAGTCTGTGTTGGGCCCAAGACCATAGTGGTCAATCCATTCAATCACTGTTCTATTCCCACTGTAATTAGGGTCCTTTAGAAATATCTATCATAATGTGACTGTTAAAAGTTCAGGTATAAATGTCACTTCTGCAGCTGTCCTTGCAGTCAGACTTGGCATCAGCCATTGACACATCCCATGCACATTCTGAATCCCCTAATTCTGTCTCACACTGTGGGGAGTAGAATTTTTGTATGTGGCTGTTTGTTGGAAAGACAAAGATGGAGAGCTCACAGGGGCTGTGGAACTTGATCACTTGGCCTCCAGCAGGCAGGTGAATGATGCAAGTTTTCTTCCTCCTGTTGAAGGCAAATAGAGAATGGAAAAGACTCTTCCATGGCTAAACTTTCCTCTCTTCCCCTGCTGGAAGGTGCAACCTTGACCACAACAGGGAACAGAGTGAAAAGTCAACACCTAAACAGAAGCTTTTTGTTCTACAGCTGGTCCAGATCTATGTGGACTGCCATGGATAAGTTAGCAGTCACAGCCTCAATTTAATTGATCCATACATGTGCCAACTATGGATGAATCCCTTTCTGAGAGCCAGTACTTTTAATCAATTCCAGATTATGGTGGTTGAGGTAAAAGAAACATTCTGCAAGTTGTCTCCAGAGTTGTGTCAGTTGAATTGTCCTGCTTAACACCCTGTGCCAGACCATGTGCTGCAGAGCCCAGTTCACTGTACTGTGCACTGTGTTAGTGTCATGGAGAACATCCTGGGGGAAAGTGTATCTATGTCATGGACTTAGTTAGGGTGTCACAGCGTCTTCTGGAAGCGACTGCTATGAATTGGCTCATTCATATATGTGCAGGACCAAGTCCAAAGCCTGAAACCCACCCTCCATGGTTCTACCATCCTGTGTTCTCCTGGGATACCAAATGATACAGGGTCAATGTGCCTCCTCCTCTTGTTCCCATGAGCACCTCTCAGACTCTATGAGGACCAGGTCCATGGCTCCTCAAAGACCTCACATAGGATCTTATGACAAGGAATCTACATCTTGAAAACTTCTTAAAACAGGAGCTGTCTAATAGCAAAATCACTGCCGTGTGTAAATAGGGACATTCTGTTAAGGAGCAATTTACATCTCTCCATGTTGTGCTGGGCCTGAATTTGCTGATTCACCTTGCAATGACTGGTGGATAGTCCACAGGCTGAGGCCAAAGTAACAAGTGTGTGTGCTCTTTTCCATGGCAGCTCAGGTACCCAGAGGAAGCCCCACTGGCCAAAACTCAGGGAAGCCCTGATATTGACAGAATCAGCCCTGGAAACTCTGGAGCAGTATTGGAGGGACCCTTTCAGGTCCCTGAACTATGAAAATCACTTATGAATGTCAAAGAATAACAGCCTTCCTTTACTTGGAGCTATGACCTTGCCTTAATGTTAATGCAAGTGAATTGGACATGACAATGTTAATTATTTAAGAATATTGCCTGTGGTGACAGAAAAGTTGATTGAGCTCTTTCTGTAACATTGCTCTAGTAGCACTTAGTTGCCTTTACCTTTATTTGACATAATTTTGTTACATTGTATAATGAGAATTGTCATACCAGTGTTCATTAAAGAAAAAGTTATGAAAATTGGTGAATTTTTGTGTAATAATATTAGTATGGAAGGTAGAACAAAATAAGTACCACTTTCAGCATATTATGATTTATTATTTCAAGAAAGGTAAAAAATACAACTGAAACACACACAATAGATTTTTTCAGTGTATAGAGAAGATGTGAGTAATGGAACTTGTTAAGGGTCAATTGCAAAGATTCTTGCTAGATATTTTTCACTGGATGATGCTCCATTGTTTGGAGCATCAGTTGACTGGTTTGGTTGATCAGTTGATATTCATATTAATCAAATTGAGATATTAATAGAGAATAATCAATTCTATACCTTGACTCAAAATATTCAAGTCAAGAATTGAAAATCATCTGTAATTTTTAATTATGTTAATTGCCTTGATGACTGAGTTCAAGGTAGGTAAGAAAAAAAAGACAAACAAAACATTTTGAGTGTGGTTTTCCAGAAGAAGACAACAAACAATACACAATCATTATTGGGATAACACAAGCCCACATGTTATTTTGATGACCAATGTTTCAGTTTGGCTGAAATTTCTGATTCTTCATAATATTCACCAGACATTGCACCTTTGGATTACCAATTATTTCAATATTTACAGAATTATCTTAATAGAAAAAAATATAAATTCCATGGAAGACTGTACAATTTTTAGCTCAAAAGGATAAATTGCTTAGGGAAGGTTACATTTTGAAATTGCTAAAAACATGGTAGGTATTAGTAGATAATGGTAAATACATTGTTCAATTAGGTAACTGGTGAAAATGTGCTTTTTATTTTTCCTTAAGGACAAAACAAACACTTTGGTCAACAGAATAGCTTAATCTCCTACAAAATATAAAATTAAACATGGTCAAAATGTAAGAACAGTGAAAAGAGCATAAAAAGTTGCAGACCAGAGTTTTCAAAAAAAGCTAACCAAAGACATTATTTCCAGAAGGTGAAAGTGGTCAGGGGGTTGAGGGCTGAAAGAAGGCTGCACAGAATGAGACTCATGGTGAAGCTAAATCTATCTCTGGAACACTTGAGATTTTCCCTTTTATGGTAGATCTATAATGGAACCAGCAACTGGGCTTATATGTTAGAGTCTGAACAGATTTATCAAAACACAGGATCATCCTTTCAAAGTATACTAATTGTAATATTAATTTCTAATACACTCCCTGACTTTCTCCAACTTGTTAAATGCAAATCTTAGCTCATGACATTTGCTATTTATTCCAGATGTGGATTTGTCTCTCAAACCTACCATAGGTTTATTCTATAATGCTGAACTCATAGATATCAGACCACAGCTGTGGGTCTGTGAGTCACTGGGGACACTGGGGAGTGACCAACCCATATGGCCTATTCACAAACTTATCTGCTCATGTCACTCATGAGATTGCCCATCATGGTGCCCTGTAGGCAGTCCAAATACCTAGTTGACTCTGAACTAAGGTGTGTGACTTGTTAGAGTTGTCCTGGTGTCAGCAGCTGGCTGGACTCATGCTCATGATCCAGGTATCACCTGTTCCAGATACTAGAACACATGCCAACAAAACAGATATCATAACAGCCTGGATAGGGGATTTAAAGACAAATCCCACACTCAGAGAGTATATATTCAAACTGCAGATTTGGTAAAGGACTGGTGTCATGAACTCAGAATGAATTTGCAAAATTAAGAGAAAATAGAAAACACACTAAACTTAAGTCAGTCATAAGATCAGGCACTTGTTCAAATGATGCAGTCACTTGAAAAGTAACATGGTATTTCTCAAAAATAATGAAAACAGAAGCCCCACATGATCAGCAACCAAGCATCCAGTGCTCTCTTCCAACAGAATATAATTGGCTTCTGGAAGAGAGAGTCCCTTAACCATTGCCACTTACCCACCATGGCAAGAGGAGAGCAGAAAAGCAACAGAGACCTGGGGAGCAGTGTATGATTTGGAATTCTTTGCAAGCACAGTGGGCTCTCAGATATCCTGGAAACTCCATCACATCAACATTTTAAGGAAGTCTGCAATCACCTGTCCAACTGGAGACTGAATAATGTGAGGGTGGAAGTCAATACAAAACCTTACAGTATGAAAAATAAGAACATAATGCAATAAATCATTGTGCCAAACAAGAAACCTTAACCTGAGGAATTATATCATAAGAATTTACAAAGGATAAAACTACAGGGGAATCCTAAGCAGCTATTATAAAATGTTAATGTTTAGCCTATGATTTTAAGTAAAAATATAATGAAACACTTTGTATCTGTTTACCTCATTCAGATATTTTGATATCTCAAGAAAAGTGCTTTATGCCATCTGATAATTAAAAACAAATCTGGATTTATTTCTCTGTGAAACTGAATACATGGTAGAGGCCCTTTGGTATTATCTTTAGTCAACTGTGGGGTTAAAATTTTCCAGAGATAGTGGGGGTTGTCCCCTGCTCCTGTGTTACCAGAAACAGCATAACCTGGACCAGCTATGAAGGTGAATCTTGACATAGTACCACACCTCAAGGGCCTTTTGAACCATTAGATGGTTTCATCTAACCCCACAGTCCATAAAGTGTGAATATATTGTATTTTTTGTTCTTGGGTGTCTTTGATGCCTGAAGGTCATTCCCTGAGAAGCTGTTGGAATTTGCATCCCCCTGCATGTGCAGTGACTGATGTGATCACCACACAGAATCATCACAAACCAGTGCTGTGCTGTGAGGCCAGGTGCCTATACCTCTGCCACCACTACCCACAATTTATTCAGAATTTGAAAACAACATTTTTAGTTAACAATCATTTAAATTTGCAGAAATCTTGGTCTGCCATGTCCACAATTACTTCACACTTTTACTGGTGGCCCATTATCCACCCCCACCCCCCCAGGACATAACAATCATCCCTGTTAAATGGGGATAGAGGAATCATGTAGTCACAACTGGCTTCTGCCCTACTGAGTTCAGACAGGAAATATGATGAAAATGATCCATCTTTTATATCCCTTTTGTCACCCACAGGTTAAAGGTGGACTGAATTTCCATCTTAATAACAGGCTCTGTGGTCTCAAAACAGTGAGTCATCTATTGTGCATTGAACATGACAGAAAACTTATTGAGCCTCATCAGAGAGAACTGTATCAGGTATTTCAAAAGCACATGCTGCAAAGAAACTCCATGGCATTCATATTGGGTTTAATTTTACATCTATGGAATTATTCTACCTGATAAGATGGATAGTTTAGCATGGCTCCTTAAACTAACAGTCCTTAAACATAGATCTTGGGGCAGCACCTAATTTGTGAAGCAGAAATGTGAGCCAAAGTTTCAAATATGTGATGACCATCCATAGGGAATTGATTTCAGCTAACACATGGAACCAAGAACCCTGTCTAACTCTATCATCACCATCATCATCATCATCATCATCATCATCATCATCATAAGTTGTAAGACTAATTTATTTTATTTTGCTGACAAATGAGGACTTGTTTTTACTTTACTCCAAGTGAAGAAAAGCTGATAAGCAAGGTTGTGTCTTCCCTTTAGATGTCACTAGGAATTAGAAACCAAAAAAAAAAAAAAAAAAAAAGGATCAAAGACGGCAACAGAGTAGAGAGCAGTGCTGATGGCGTTCTCAAGTACCAGAACAGCTGGAGGATAGGATCAGAGAGCAAGATGTCTTCAGGTCCCTAAGAATTGGAGCAGTCAGCATCTGGACTCAGGGGAGCACAGCCCAGAGGCAGCAGAGACCTACAGGAGAGCAGGTGAGACAGTTCCAAACCGGCTGGCAGCCGAGGTCGGCTCTACCCAGAGGGGCGTCTCTAACTGAAGCCATCTCCAGGCTCCCTGGCAACTAGAAATCTGAACAGTGAAGTGTGGGCAGCAAGGGCAAACACCGGAGGGAACGAGGAATTGGACTGCAGGGGAAGGACTATGTGAGAGACTCACTCCAGCAACAGGAAGAGGAAGCTCCTCACAGGGCTAGAGGTGGAGGAGAAGAGTCCTGCAGGGAGCAGGAGTGGGAGAGCAGGGAAGCGCACCTGTTGGGGCAGTGAGAGGGCCAGAAATGGTGCTGTGGGGCCACCAGGAAAACAGCAGCTTGAAGCCCCTGTGAGGGGGGAGACCCAGCCCTGTGCAACCACACAGGCCCCCAGGCTCCCGCGGAAACTCCAAACTGTGAGCCGGGAACTTGTAGCTGGGGCAACTGACCTGCCCATTGACAGCAACAAAGGCCACACTGCAGATGCGCTGGGAGGGCTTGCTTCACAGAGGTGGCATGAAGGACTCCTTGGAGAGCTGGTCTGCTTGGAGGATTGGCCCTCGCCTGGGGGAGCCAGGCAGTGTTGATGGACCCTGGACACTGTTGGCAAATGGCAGCTGCCTCCTCCAGTAGCTGCAGGGACAAGGCCAGTCATCACAGGAACCACCAGCTAGGTTGCAGGCTGCCCTGCAGGGGTGCCAGGTGCCCTTCACAGGCAGGAACCTCCACAAGGAGTTAGAGGGGGCCCCCTGCTGGACTTCAAATGGAAGTAAAGTGAGGGCCTCAGAACAATGGCAGCCCTAAAACCCAGCTAGGCTACTGAAGGTCCAGCCAACCTAGGGACTGACACTCAGAATCAGCCCTGACTATGACAATCATAGGCCGTGCCACTCCAAGACCAGCTAGACTGTAGACTGCAGAGACCTGACCAAGGAAAAGAGGCAGACACAGGAAATGGATCACTCTAATCTCAAGCACCTGAGTTACACTGAGAGCTACATGAGCTATTAATCCCTAACATGTCCTTTTCAAAAGTTACTTCTTATATTTTCTTTCATCCTCCCCTATTTCAATCCACCTAAATACCCAAGACCCTCCCCCTACTCTTGGTTTAAAGTCTACTCACTCTCTGGCTACAACACATTTCCAGTCCTCAATCTAAGTATTCCTACCCTCCCCAGCCACCTAAACCCTTTCTTTATTATTTTCTTTCTTCTTTTTTCTTTTTTTCCTTCCTTTTTTGTATTTTTTTTTTCTTTTCTTCCTGCTAAAAGCCCTCAGGTCCTGGCTCCACCTGGACCAATCAGAGATCATAAAGGGTGTACAGCCACCTAAATCCTTTCTTTATTATTATTTTTTTTCTTTTTCTTGTTTTTTTTTTCCTTTTTTTTTATTTTTCTTTTTAAATGTGTTTAAATTGTTTTTTTGTTTTTTTTTTTCTTTTCTTTCTTTCTTTCTTTCTCCACATAAGCCTACAATAGGTCCTGGCTCCACCAGAACCAATCAGGGATTATTAAGGGTGAACAGCCATCTAAACCATTTCTTCTTATTATTATTATCTCTTTTTTTCTTTTCTTTTATTTTTCCTGCTAAAAGCCCATGGGTCCTGGCTCCACGTGGACCAATCAGGGAAAACTAAGGGTGAACAGGGAGGCAGATGCGGCAACTATATACATAGGCTTACACTGTTCACTCATTATTGAGGCTTTCTGATTCTCCCTCTCCTTATTTCTGTGAGAAAGGATAGAAGGAGTGTCTTGACTGGAAGGAAAGGAGCAACATACACAACCAATCCAGAATACAAGCAGACAGCCCAAATAAAGGCCACAACAAGAACAACAAGTGGAGAAAATCTGGGAGACTGCAACATTGGACGCCACACATCTCCTAACACAGGAGGGTGCTCAACTAAGGAAAGAAAGCAAAGCAGATTAATCCAAGGAAAAAACACAAAACAAAAAGCAAGCAACGGCAGAAACCCAAAATGTGGGGAAAGAAAGAATCAGTACTTCACCAAAAGGAAAGGAAGAATCCCCAGAAACACCACGAAATGATAGAGAGGCACATGAAATATCAGATAATTAATTCAAAAGAATGATGATAGAGAAGCTCGATGAGCTTAGCCAGCTCAAAGAAAACTATAAACAACTCCAGGGAAGTTATAGGAAACTTACTGAGAGCTACAGCAGCATCAAAAAGGACATAGAAATTATCAATAAGTGCCAGAAGAAAATGAAGAATACAATTTCTGAATTGAAGAATACAGAGGAATGAAACAAAAGTAGGCTAGAGGAAGCAGAGGACCAGATCAGTGGGTTGGAGGATAATGTAGACAAATGTTCCAAGACAGTGCAAGAGAATAAAAAAAGGCTGAACAAGATTGAAGAGGGTTTAAGAGAGCTGCAGGACAACATGAAATGTAACAACATCTGTATCATAGGGATCCCAGAAGGAGAAGAGAAACAAGGAATGGAAACCCTGTTCAAAAAAGTAATGATAAAAAATGTTCCTAACATGAGGAGTGAAAACATTAATCAAGTTCAGGAAGCACAGAGGGTCCCAATGAAGATCAACCCAAACAGACCAACACCAAGGCACATTATTGTTAAAATGGCTAATTTAAAAAAAAAAAAAAAAAGAATTCTAAAAGCATCAAGAGAGAAATGACAAATAACATATCAGGGGACTCCAATAAGGCTATCAAATGATAATTCAACAGAAACAATTCAAGTCAGAAGGGAATGGCAAAAAGTATTTCAAGTAATGGTAAACAAAGGCCTGCAACAAGAATACTCTACCTAGCAAGGCTCTCATTTAAGATAGAAGGAGAAATAAGGAGTTTCCCAGACAAAAAAAAAAAAAAAAAACTATAAGAATACATCTCTACCAAACCAGCATTGCAAGAAATGCTAAAGAGTCTTCTTTATAAATAAATAAATAAATAAATAAATAAATAAATAAATAAATAAAATGAAGAAAAAGAGAAAGCCAAAGAGGAATACAAATACAAAGGGAGAACATGGCAATGAGTAAGTATCAATCCATAATAACCTTAAATATAAATGGATTAAATGCACCAATCAAAAGACAGGGTAGCCGAATGGATAAGACAACATGACCCACATACATGCTCTCTTCAAGAGACCCACCTCAGAACAAAAGATCGACACAGATTGAGAGTGAAGGGATGGAAAAATATATATCAAGCAAATAGACATGAAAAAAAAAAATTGAGTAGCAATACTGATTTCAAACAAAATAGATTTTACAATGAAAGTCATAAAAAGGGACAAAGAAAGACATTATATAATACTTAAGGGAACAATCCATCAAGGAAAAAAAAAAAACAACCCTCTGGTAAACATATATGCACCCAGCGTAGGAGCTCCGAAATATATAAGGAAAATCTTGGAGGACTTTAAGAAAGATATAGATAGCAACACACTGATAGTAGAGGATTTTAATATCCTACTATTAACAATGGACAGATCTTCCAAACAAAAAATCCCCAAAGATGTTGTGGCATTGAACAACACTCTAGAGGAAATGGACCTAACTGATGTATACAGAGTCTTTTACCCCAAAGAAGCAAAATACACATTCTTCTCAAATGCACATGGATCATTCTCTAAGATAGACCACATAGTATGTCACAAGACAAGCCTCCACAAATACAGGAGAATTGAAATCATACAAAGTATCTTCTCATGTCACAATGGCTTGAAAGTAGAAACCAATCTCAAGGGAAAAACAAAAAACAAAAATTCTCTAACTCATGGAGACTGAATAACATGCTTTTATGCAATGAAGGGGTCAACAGTGAGATCAAAGGTGAAATCAAAAAGTCCCTGGAAACAAATGACAATGAACACAAAACAGCCCAAAACCTATGGTATACAGCAAAGGCAGTCCTCAGAGGAAAATTTATAGCAATACAGGCCTACCAAAAAAGGTCACAAGAAGTTTATAAAAACAACCTAACCATAAAACTGCAAGAACTACAGGATCAACAACAAAGCCCAGAGCAAGTAGAAGGAAGGAAATCATCAAGATCAGAGCAGAACAATATAACTTAGATACTCAAACTACAATTCAAAGACACAAGAGGTCTAGGCTGGTTGTTTGAAAAAACAAACAAAATTGACAAGCCTTTATCCAGACTCATCTAGAAAAAGAGAGAGAAGACCCAAATAAACAGAATCAGAACTGACAGAGGAGAATTCACAACTGACATTTAAGAAATACAAAGGATTATAAGAAATTACTACAAACAACTATATGACAAGAAATACAACAACCTGGGTAAAACGGACACATTTCTGGAAATGTATAATCTACCAAAACTGAATCCAGAAGGAGAAATCCTGAATAGGCCAGTAACAACTAGTGAAATTAAAGAAGTAATGCAAAGTCTCCCAAACCACAAAATCCCCAGACCAGATGGATACACAGGTGAATTTTACCAAACATTTAAGGAGAACAAACTCCTATCCTTCTCAACCTATACCAAAAAAATGCAGGAAGAGGGAAGTCTCCCAAACCCTTTCTATGAGGCCAATATTATTCTAATCCCAAAATCAGGGCAAGACACAACTAAGAAAGAAATCTACAGGCCAATATCTCTGATGAACATAGATGCTAAAATTCTAAACAAAATATTGTCTAATCGGATTGAGCAGTGCATTACAAAGATCATAAACCTTGATCAACTGGGTTTCATCCCAGGGATGCAAGGATGGTTCAACATTCGTAAATCAATAAATGTAATCCACCACATCAACAAATTGAAAGACAAAAACCATATGATCATATCAATAGATGCTGAAAAAGCATTTGATAAAGTACAGCAACCATTTATGATAAAAACCCTCAGCAAAATAGGAATAGAGGGAGCATATCTCAACATCATAAAGGCCATCTATGAGAAACCTGAAGCCAACATTATACGCAATTGGCAAAAATTAAAAGCTTTCCCCCTAAGATCAGGAATGAGACAAGGCTTTCCACTTTCTCCACTTCTATTCAACATTGTCTTGGAAATTCTAGCTATAGCCATCAGAGAAGAAAAAGGAATCAAAGGGATCCAAATTGGAAAGGAGGAAGTCAAACTGTCATTATTTGCAGATGATATGATAGTGTACATACAAAACCCGATAGGCTCCACCAAAAACTTACTGAACCTCACAAGCAAATTTAGCAAAATAGCTGGGTATAAAGCCAATATCCAGAAATCAAAAGCATTTTTGTATACCAATAATGAAACAACAGAAATAGAAGTGAAAAACGAATTCCATTTACCGTAGCAACAAGAAAAATAAAGTACTTAGGAATCAACTTAACTAAGGAGGTAAAAGACCTGCACTCAGAAAACTACAGAACAATGAAGAAAGAAATCAAGGAAGATACAAATAAATGGAAGCATATAGCATGTTCATGGGTGGGAGAAATTAACATCATTAAAATGTCCATACTACCCAAAGCAATCTACAGATTCAATGCAATCCCAATTAAAATACCAATGACAGACTTCACAGAAATAGAAAAAATACTTCCAAAATTATATGGAGCCAAAAATGCCCATGAATAGCCACAGCAATCTTGAGAAAGAAGAACAAGGTAGGAGGAATCACAATACTGGAATTTCAAACAATACTACAAGGATACCTAATCAAAACAGCCTGGTACTGGCATAAGAATAAACATATAGAACAATGGAACAAAATAGAGAGCCCAGAAATTAACCCAGGATTCTATGGTCAACTAATATTTGACAAAGGGGGAAGGAACATCCAATGGAGTAAAAACAGTCTCTTCAACCAATGGTGTTGGGAGAACTGGACAGCAACATGCGAAAAGATAAAACTAGACCACCAACTTACACCTTGCACCAAAATAAACTCAAGATGGATAAAGGATTTAAACATAAGCAGTGCCACCATAAAGGTACTGGAGAAAAATATAGGCAGTAAACTTTCGGATATCCTAAGCAAAAATATGTTTACTGATACTTCACCAAGGGCAAAGGAAATTAAAGAACAAATCAACAAATGGGACTATATCAAATTGAAAAGTTTCTGTTCAGCTACAGAAAACATCAGCAAAATTCAAAGGGAATGAACTGTATGGGAAAACATAATTGCCAATGATACAGCAGACAAGGGTTTGATCTCCAAAATATATAAAGAACTAATGCGACTCAACACCAGGGAGACAGACAGCCCAATTAAAAAATGGGCAAAGGACCTGAACAGACAACTCACTGAGGAAGAGATACAAAGGGCCCAGAGGCATATGAAAGAATGCTCAACATCACTAGTCATCAGAGAGATGCAAATTAAAACCACAATAAGACACCACCTCATACCTGTCAGAATGGCAATCATCAACAAATCAACAAACAAGTGTTGGCGAGGATGTGGGGCAAAGGGAACCCTTGTACACAGTTGGTGGGAATGCAGGCTGGTGCAGCCACTGTGGAAAACAGTATGGGTTTCCTCAAAAAACTAAAAATGGAACTGCCTTTTGATCTAGCAATTCCACTACTCGGACTATACCCTAAGAATCCTGAAACACCAATTCATAAGAACCTATGTACACCTATGTT
This sequence comes from Noctilio leporinus, assembly GCA_004026585.1. Classification (NCBI taxonomy): domain Eukaryota; kingdom Metazoa; phylum Chordata; class Mammalia; order Chiroptera; family Noctilionidae; genus Noctilio; species Noctilio leporinus. The sequence continues at coordinate 19,169 of PVIW01010925.1, read as the reverse complement.
CATAGGAGTACTATTTACAATAGCCAGGTGCTGGAAACAGCCTAAGTGCCCATCAGTCGATGATTGGTTCCAAAAACTTTGGTACATTTACACAATGGAATACTATACAGCAGAAAGAAAGAAGAAACTCGTACCCTTTGCAACAACATGGATGGAACTGGAGAGTATTATGCTTAGTGAAATAAGCAAGTCAATGAAGGACAAATACCATATGATCTCACCCATTACAGGACAATGATGAACAAAACTTAAAACAAGCAAAACAGAACCTAATATATGAATACAGTGAATAGACTTTCAATGGTCAGTGGGAAGTTTGGGGTGATGGGGGAGGCAAAGGCAATGAAGGGGAGCAATTTAGACAAGAACCTAGAATAAAGGAACCATGGATATGGACAACAGGTGGGATTGACTTTGGGGGGAATGGGTGGGTGGCGAGTGGGACAGAGGGGAGCAAAAAGTGGATGGATGTAATACAACAACAATAATATTAAAAAAGGAAAAAAGAAAAACAAAACAAAAATAATCCCTGGTAAGCAGAATATTCCCCCACCACCACATCAACAAGGAAAACTATTGAAACATTCTCTTTTCAGGCTCCACCACAGCATGTCTTCATTTTGTGTATATGCTGCTGAAGTGAGCACAGCATGTCTCCACTTTGCATGGCCCTTCCTGTTCCTAACTGAGATTTCTACTATGTGTGAGATAAACGCTCCAAGTCCTTTCCAAGTCCCCTTGGTGTCTGTTTGTCATCAGCCTTCACATCCTCTCCAAGCTGTCCTGGGTCCTTCTGCCTCTGCAAAGTCAGAGACTGTAATCACTGGGGACTTTGTTCTATAGCCTGATGAAACTGTCATATGAAGAGGAAATCACACAGGAAACCAGCCGAAACTTCCACTGCACCCGCTCCAGGGAGTTTCTAGTTAAGATACCTTGAGCGTCCCCTGGTGGTTGCAGCCCCTCCTGCAAGGAGGTTTGTTTCTGGGCTCAGGCTGATTCCCCTCACTGTGTCTGTTGCACAGTAATACATGGCCGTGTCTTCAGCTCTCAGGCTGCTCAGCTCCATGTAGGCTGTGCTCGTGGACTTGTCTGCGGTTATGGTGACTCGGTCCTGGAACTTCTGTGCATAGTTTGTGCTACCATAGTAAGGGTGAACATACCCCATCCACTCAAGCCCTTGTCCTGGAGCCTGTCGCCCCCAGCTCATATAGTAGTTTGTGAAGGTGTATCCAGGAGCCTTGCAGGAGACCTTCACTGAGGCCCCAGACTTCCTCATCTCAGCCCCAGACTGCAACAGCTGCACCTGGGCGTGGACACCTGAGGAGAGGGGAAAGGTGTGGTTGTAAAAAATCCCTTGACTTACCTCTGCAATCCAGGGACCCAGGAACTGGGGAGCCCCTTACCTGTAGCTGCTATCACCAGGAAGAGGGCTCTCCAGCTCCAGGCCATGGTGAGGGGCTGTGCTGTCAGGACCTCTATAGTGGAGGGCGTGGCTGTGAGTGATGCTCTCAGGACACAGATAGACCTACATTTAACTTAGTCTACCTCTTCATGAGGCAGAGTGCTTCATAAACACGTATTTGACTCCTGCTGAAGGAAGGTAGAGGACACATGGTCCATGCTCACAGGGAGCCTGAGGCTCCAAGTTCCAATCTATGTTGTAGGATATGTGTCCCCTGCCAGGTCCCTGAGCTTTTCCCACTGAGGATGAATCCCTCACAGGACATGCTTCTAATTCAAAACCCTCCTTCAGGGTTTTTAATGGTGTCTCCAAAATGCATCATTAAATAAATTGAAAACACCATCCCTGTCTCCAACTCCTTAATATCCAGATATATACGTATATACATATATTTTTAAAAACTGGAAATATCATTGTTTATTGTGGTTCTCTTGTCTTAACATGTTTGATAGGTGCTCTAACAGAACATGATATTTATAGCCACCTCATATCCAACCCTTATTATTTTTTTTATGAAAAGAGGAACACTCAGGCACCCATTTGAAGTCCCTCCACAGCTCCCTTTGCACCCGCTCCTGGCACAGCAGTCCTGAAATCACGGGTCCTTCAGGGGAAAGTCCTGTCTGTTCACAGGGGATTCGGAGTTAAGACTTAAAGGCTGAACCCTGAATTCAGGACAGTCCCTCAATATCACCTTATTTTTAGACATCTCAGGATATGGATAACTGGCCTTTACTAAACCCCAGTGATTCTTCATGGAGCCCCTTCCCTGCAGCTACTGGATGCACTGACTTAGCTGATACTCCAGAGTCCAGAAGCTCTTGGTGGCTTTGGGGACTCTGCTGTCCTCAGATTCCTCTGCTCACATTTCCTATCAGTATATCCCTGTATATGGCCCTAATACTATTGCTCAATAAATCACAAACACACACACACATACACACACACACACACACACACACACACTCACTCACACAGATACTTTTCATGGCAATGACTCCAGTCCCTTCTCCCCTGTTCCAACAACATGGGCAGCATCCCTACTCTCACCTGAACTGAGCAAGTGACCTTTGTGCAACCATTCTCATCCAAATCCAAAAATTCTCACTTTTTCAACCTTACTCAGTGTCTATTAAGTGATAACTCACCATTTTCTGCATTTTGCCTCAGTCACCCCATTCTGCTCTGGGTTCATGCCCTTGACTGCTCCGTTTCACAGACATGGAAACAAACAGCCTCTGAGATTCTGAGAGGGGTGTGTTTCCCTGGACATTGACTATCTCTACAGCCCATCTGTGTTCTTGCATCTGTCCAATTTATCTTCTTCTTCCTTTTTAAAGATATTATTTATTATTTTTAGAGAAAGACAGGGAAGGAAGAAAGGCAGAGAGGGAGAGAAACATCAATGTATGTTTGCCTTTCACCTGCCTTCAGCTATGGACCTGGCTGGAGACCTGGTTTGCAACCTGGTTATATGCCCTGGCTGGGAATTGAACCATCAACCTCTGGGTTTGCTGGGCCAGCAAGGGCTCACTTCCTCTTCTTTTTAAGGGGGACGATATTTTGCAGTTAGGATGGAGAACATCTCAGTATTGTGCTTCCAATTTCATTGCTCCATTTTTCACAAGAATTTAGCTTCTTCTTCTTCATTTTTATTTTAAGAATTCAGTGTTTTTTAGAGGTGTTTTTTTGCTGTTTTCCTAACTAGGAAGGAGGGGGCTCATTGCAAAATAGATGGACAGCAAATTCAGGTGAAGGGGTCAACAGGTGATCACATGAAATGGACAGAAAGTACCTTTGACAGAGGTTGTGCTGAGTTAAGACAAACAGTAATAATTTCCATGCTCATGGCCCCCCTGTCATGGTCTCCTGTCCATGCTGGAAGCAACATGACAAGGAGAAATGGGGAGGTGGAGACACAGCCTGTGTGATGAGGTCAGGGCTGAAGGGGTCCTGGGTTTCATAATGACCAGGTGCACATACAGCCTGTCTCATCCTGGAGTTCCTGGGAGAGGGACACACATCCTGCCCTTGCACTGTGTCTCTGAAGAATTAAAAGATTGTGACAGAAAGGAGGTTCAGGGAACTCAAGGAGCAAGAGTAACATGATGGTTACAGAGGAGTCTCACAGTTAGTTCCAGCCCTAGGAAGCAGACTTGAAACACAGGAGGTACCCATGGCAATGCCTGATGGAAGATGGACCAAGCTTATATGGACAGTTCAGTTTCAAGGCCGACTGGCAGGAGGATCACATTGGTCTCCTGCAAGCCTTCAATGGTCAGGCTATGGCCCCCATACTACTTAGGGTGATCTGCCTCACTTAGTCCACTGATTTAAAACATATTCATGGAAAACCCAGAGAATGTGGGACACACATTGCCTATCAGGTGAACCCCTAAATTAATGGTCACATGACATTTTTTATGACTACTCTTGGGTCAGATAGGCTCCTGATGCCCTGAGCACCTCCTTGTGTAAAGATATACCTATGGGGTCCTGAGTGACCCCTATTGTCATGGGTTCCCTGATGTTCTGTTGTCCTCTGCTACCCTGAGAGTATCTTGGTGTCCTAATTGCCATCTTGTGTCCTCATCACCCACAGCTGTGTCCTTGGCACTGATGGAGCTCAGCTGTTGGGAGAACTGGTTCCTGGATGTCTCTGGGTCAATGACTAACTAGCTTTGAAGAGGTGGTGCATAATCACTTTACCACTAGGACCTGTAGTGTGTCCTTCCAGCCACTGGAGACCTCCTCCTGGGGGCTGCCTTATGCACTTCCAGGTAACACTGTTGTGAGAGACACTCTCTGAGATGTCACAGGTGAGGGAGAGGGTCTGCCAGGGCTGTAATGCCATGGAATTTGACCCCTGCAGCTGCACCTAGGACAGGACACCTGGGGACAAAAAAAAAAAAAAAAAAGAAAGAAAGAAAGAAAGAAAGAAAGAAAGAAAGAAAGAAAGAAGGAAAAAAAACGCAACAGGGTTAATCATTCCACATCTCTATGAACACTTCTGTGCATCATCAGTTCTTTCAGTAACCACACAGGAGATCCAGCACAAGAAGGAAGATGAGAAAGGAGACAGGAATATCCCTGTGTCAGCTAGACCAAGCATGTTCTGCAGCCCCAGCGTGTGGTCCCATTTAAACAGGAAGCCACAAAATGCATCTGCCTGAGCATCGTTCACTGATCAAGGGCCCCAGATGTGCACAGCCCACTGGAGCACAGCCCTGGTTCTGCAGCCAGGTTCCTTCAGAGCCATGTCCATAGGCAAGTTGGATGCAAGGCAGAGGCAGAGACATGGGTGCTCACAGGCAGACACTGCAAGTGGGCATTAGTAGTCTTACCTCAATTCCAGAATCTGCATACCAATATGAATTGATTGGATTTATTAATTAATTAAATCAGCCAACATGAGGTACAGTTACACACTTGCCGCCCTCTAGACTACAAGGACAGAGGCAGGAGTTCCCATGTTCCAGGGGTCACATCCCAGGTGCTTGTGAGTCAGACACATAACACCTGGCCCTCAGCCATAGGCCATTGGACAAACCTGGGGACAAGGGGTGGGGCGCTGCAGGTGAGTGTCCTCAGACCCACCAGACACCCAGTGGAAAGGAATTAGGCCTGAGTTCGCAGTTTGCTTGCAGGTGAGGGTGCCATGCCACTGAGCGCAGGGAGGTATTACAGTATCTCTGCAGGGCCAGGGCTGGAGCAGTTCAACACCCAATGATCCAGGTGGGTGGATGGATGCCCTTCCTTCTAAATAGATCCCAGGCACTACTCAGCACAGAGGGCTGGCTCATGACAGATAACTCCTGCACACAGGGCTTCTTACGAGAGAGTTTCTGCTTGGTAGCACTATTCCCATGAGGTACAAGATTGCATTTCTTCTGGCACTTTCTGTTGCAGCACCAGCTAGCTGCATCCTGGGCCCACTGCCCTCAGGCCTGTGTCTTACCCTTTGTGCTTGAGCACAAGTGTGCTGTCCCCACAGGTGGCTGTACCTATACCTGGGACAGCACGTTATCATTCTCTACACATCCAAGAGTCACTGCATGTCAGCTCATTGGTGTGGGACCACTGTCCAGTGCTGGCCCCTGGGCAAAGCTGTGCTGACACCTAGGGGATTAAAGGTTGGCTCTTTCCTGGGCTTCTTAAGTCCATGGGTTGAGGGTGACATCTGAAGGACGATGGAGCAACATCCCTAGTGGTACCAGGTCCCCTCAGGCACTGGTGTGTTCCCAATGGAGCACCCATCAGACAGATAGGTCCTCACACCTGAACCATCCCCAGGGAACAAAGGGAGGAACTATGCACCATCACAGCCTGGAGTCCCTCACTAGCCACCCCACAGACCCAACAGGAAGAAGGCTCTGACAGTGGATGGGAATGTGGTCACTCATATTACTACTAGTGACTGACTGGGCTCATCACCACACTACCTGCTGTATGCATGAGACATTGAGGGCATGGGGCTGGTCACAGGGTGGTCACCTGAAGGGCAGAAAAAAGTGTTTCTGAGTGGTAGATCCAATGCCTTCCTCCACACCTGTATCAGTTTTTTCCTGATTCACTTTAAGGTCTGATTATTATCCGGAAAGAAGAGACACTGTTCCACATGAACTCTTCATTTCCATTCACCCTGTTTTCTTTTGCTGCCCATTTCAAACCCAGAAGGACATCCAGGGTCACTTGCAGAGCAGGGTCCTGCTGGGACAATGCAGCATTGCTCTGCAAACCAGACCCTCCAGGCTATCAAGTGTCTGGCCATCTTCCTTCTGAAAACATAACCTTGCAATGGGTTCTGAGAAGAGCTGACACAGGATGGGAAAGAGGGTCAAAGGTTCTGACAAAAGCAGTGAAACCTGCCTGGTCCCATGAAGTGTGGGAATGAAGACCTGCCCCAAGTTGTGACCAAAGCCCACATGCAGTTTTGGAGTCTGCACAGGAGCCCTGGCTAGTGGTGGTAATGTGAGAGATGTCATCATCTAGATGTGGCCACATTGCCTCCCCAACCTGACCCACAAGCCCAACAAAAGGTGGAGAGAAAAGGCCCATTTTTCTATTCAGACATGAAATTACTTACAAAGAAATTCCTTAAAAATCTTTAAAATGTATATATTCAAACCAATTAGTATACTATCTTCATGGAACAAAAAATAAACTTGGAAATAAAAAAATATATATGATGATATAAAAAGTAACAGAAAACACCTTAACATACATGTAAATTTGATATAATGCACAAGATCTGTCCATTAGAAGATATAAAATGTGATTCATAGAATATGAGTAACAGAAGAGATAGACCATATACTGTGTGGATAGAAAATTCAACTGATCTTAAGACGACATTTGTTCCTAAATAAAATTCATAGTTTCAATTCAATACCAATCAAACCCAACATGTTTTTGAAATAAACAAATTTCTATTAAGAGCCTTGTGAAAGTGCAAAAGAGCTTGGGCAGCAAAATATTTTGAAGAATATATTTGGAGTGGCCCATGCTGTAAGAGATGGAGAGTCACCTAAACTTGTGGGGATTAAATGCACACGGAGTTGGCACAGAACAGGCACAGGGCATAACAGAGCACAGAGCCCTGGAGACTCTGACATTCACATTATGACAAGGCGCAGGTGCGGGGCTGGTGAGCAGCTTTACTCTCTGTCACCTCCAGTGGGAGTGCAGAATGTCGCAGCCATTCTGGGTGATAGTTTGATGGCTTCTTACAGAACTAAACATACTCTCACCACAGGGTCCAACAACCATGGTCCTTAGTATTTATCCAAAGGAGAGTAAGAACTATGTATGTCCACACAGAAACCTTCACATAGTGTTTATAGTGAATTCACTTGTATTTGCCAAACCAGGAAACAAGCAGTATGTCCTTCAGGAAGTGCATGAACCACTTGCTGTGGTCCGTCCTGACAGTGGACATTGCAGTGTCACAAGGATTTGGTGGAAACATTGAGGTTTTAAGGAAGTGTGAAGTAGAGATGCCTGGAGAACCAAATCCAGGCTTTCAAGATGAGCAAATGACCATTGAGGATGAAGGCAAGGAAGAGGTGGTGCAGCGTGAGACAGAAGAGAACATAGGTTGAAGTTGACATCCAGCTTATGGTACAACATGGAGGCACATGTAAGAATTGACTGAGTAGACCAAACACTAGAATGAGTACATCTGGTTGACTTGACATATGCAGGTTTGTGTGTTTGTGGTAGACTTTGTAAATACAATAAATTTCACTGATATTTCTGGAGAGTGCTGTAAAGAAAAGAAAATCAGCTTATATTTGTATAGTACAGCATATACTCATTTAATATAGAATCTTTGTCTTTTGCCCAACTCCTTAGGTAGGAAACTTCGGTCATTTCTTTTTTTGTTTGTTAAACTACTTTTAATCAGTTTTTAAAGCTGTGAATTCCACTCTCTGTGCTTCTTCAAAGCTGTTCCTGCAATTTAGAACTAAAAGCTATTTCCCTGGTCCTGTCAGTGTGGGCATTTATAACATTCCAGGTGACCAGGCCAGCTAGTCCTTCTTTGACTGCTTTCTGACTCCAACTGTCCATGGAATTGTAGCTCATGGGGCCACCTGGAGGTTCTCTCAGCACATGGGTGAGTCATTGCAGGTGCTCTGAGGTCAGTGTGTCTCCACCTGACACAGGCCTGTCCTACTGTCAGGTATGAATGATCTGACATCACATGTGTGCACTTCATGGGCTCAAAAGGGGGGCTGAGGTCTGCTCCAGGTCACCTGAGTGTACCTGACACTGGGTTAACAAGGGGTCTGACCCAGAAGGTGGACATGACAGGAAGGGGGTATGTTTTTCAGTCACATTGACTCCAAAGTAAACCTGCCTATAGCTGAGGTCCTGTGGTGCATCATCACACCCCTTCCAACAAGAATGAGGTCAGTGACACCACATGATCTCCCCTGGTGCAATAGAGGGTAACCAGATGTACTCATTCTAGTGTTTGGTCTACTCAGTCAATTCTTACATGTGCCTCCATGTTGTACCATATGCTGGTACAACACCCTTTGTGCACATGTACACCTACCTTCCTAGATGCTCTCTGAAAAAGTATCCACAAATGTGCAAATTGTCCAGACCCCTACACTCAAGGAAGTGACATTTGATGGAAAACTAAGCTGCTTTCGGACTCTTGTGCAAGAACTGGAAATATAGAAGAATATCTTAAAAACTACCACAACCAGCTGCAGAGTTGAAGTCCACATTTCTCTACATCTGCCCTGAATCACTGGGGACTGAGAGTCATGGACATTTTCCACCACCTCTCTGACATGAATCTTGAAAACTGAATAATGGTATTTCTACAGCATTTGTAAATATTTCAGAGCCCAACCTCTGGTATAGAGGGGAGACCTGGTCCACAGCTGATCTGGACCACGTCATTAGGTCCATTAATGGTCCATTAGGAACCATTGCCACCATTCTTTCAGGCCAGTTCCCAACAAGTCTGCTCAGCAGGGCTCATGAGGACTGAGACCACCCTCATTCTGTAAGGCGTGCCTCCTCTAACAAATGGGGTTCAGGGAGATGGTGTGCTCCTCTCAAATAACACAGTTGGCTCCCCACAGGCATGGCTGTGGGCATAGGGTTGAGAGCATGATTCACTGTCCACTTAGGGACACTGGTGTCATTCTGGAGAGCATCATTCCCCATGTCAAGACTGTGATCATTCAGTGGCATTCAGTCCTAAAGGAGGCAACAGAGGTGGTCAGCACCTCTGGCCCTCTGATGAAGCCCACACCATCATTCCTCACTTGCTCTCCTGCACCTTTCAGAGCAGGGCATGGCATGTACCAGCTGAGCAATGTGAGTGCCACACATCATGCTGACAATAGGCCTGTGGGCTAAAGGTCCAGACCCTTGAATATCTAGAGTCTCCAGCAACATAGTACTTTAATACTGGCTTCTGTGGCTTGCATGGCAATTGAATAGAATAGCAACTGGTTTCAGTTTGATTTTGGGTCAGGGAACATGCCTGAGTTGGGGCCAGGTTCTAGTTGGGGGCATGTAAGAAGATACAAACTGATGTTTTTCTGCCACTCTTTCTCCCTCCAGTACCCTTTCTCTAAGACATAAAATAATACTTTTAAAGATATTATTGACATTGTAATGTAAAATAAATTATTTTTAAATTTTATATTAACATTTAAAATTACACATTTCCACTATGTAGGACAGGTGCATCCTATGGAATTTATGATCCAAAAATCCCCACAAGTGTAAGGACCAGGGGGCACTGTGGTGGACAGAGCCATTCAGGGGATGTGAGAGAATGGAGTTGGGACATGTGACTGTGAACATTCTTCCTTAATTTTCCTTCCGTGATTGGTCATATGGGGTGAGTAGGGAAGAGTGAACAGAGCCCCGGGCCCAGGAAGCTCAGGGTCTAGGTCAGATTTAAGGAGAATTAGGCTGGTATGTTACAGAGAGTTATGTAAAGGTGCATTTACACCTACATCCAGTAAATGATGAGCAAGACAGTAATGTGCAGAATGGAGGACTGAGACCTGAGGTGTGGACATCCTGGGGGATGACAACAGCACTGCTATATGAGGTGTTCCTGTCAGAAAGGACATGTGTGAGGACATTGTGTGCATGTTGGGGGACGGAGAGCCTGAGCACAGCACATGGGTCTGGACAGGTTGGACCCTCCTTGTTGGAACATGTCCACCACAGGGAAGATGGGCACCCTCAGGGTGGTTCATTGCCAAGGAAGAAAAGGGGCACACAGTGTGGAATCTCATCTGCAGCCAACTTGACTTATTCCATACTATCTGTACTGGAAATGTGGAAAATCAAAGCCACAAAAAAGGAAGAAGTTTCCTGGGATGCAGCTGAGATCTTTGAGAGGAAACTCCTGCTCCCAAGAGGGAACCTCTTCTTTCCCCACCAGGCCCACACCTGCCCCTGGGGCTGCTCTCTGTGCTCAGGGTACCAGAGCGCACTCTGGTGTTCGGAACAACCCCTGCAGCCCATCCCTCCTGTCTCCTGCAGAGAGGTTCATTTCTGGGCTCAGATTGACTTCCCCTCACTGTGTCTCTCAATGGTAATATGGGCCACGTCCTTGGCTCTCAGGCTATTCATTTGCATGTACAGCATGTCCTGGCCTTTGCATCTGCAGATGATGAATTGATCCTTCATATATTTTGCATGATTCATGGTCCCTTTACCTGCATTATAATATGAGGAGACCCACTCCAGCCCTTTCCCTGGAGCCTGGCAGACCCAGCTCATCCAGTGGGAATTAAAGATAAATCCAGAGACTTATCTTTAAACTTATCTTGAATAACACCAACACCACCAGACTCCACCATCTGCACCTCAAACTGGACAACTTCAAACACAGAGATGTCCTGGTCAGGAACATGTCACCTGTTCACTATTCCACTCAGTCATATCCACTCTCATAATCCATAAGTTATCTATTAAATCTGCATGGACCTGGCTGGTGGCTCAGTGGATAAGGTACTGGCTTGCGAACTAGCCAAATGCTGCTGGTTCAATTCCTAGTCAGGACACATAACCAGGTTGCAAGCCAGGTCTCCAGTCATGTCTATAGCTGGAGGCAGGTGAAAGACGACCATACATTGATGTTTCTATCCCTTTCTTCCTCCCTCCCTGCCCTTCTCTCTAAAAATAATGAATAAAATCTTAAAACAACAAACAAAACCAAACAAAAAACTGCAACAAAGAAAACCCAGCTGAGCCCAAACTCCTTGGTGAGTGGTTTGTGTTCTGCCCCGATCAGGTGATGGAAAGACCTGGAGACCATGGGCTCCTGTCTGAGAGCAGCAAGTCAGAACTGAGCTGCTTTTTTTTTTTTTTTTTTTTCTCCAGAGAGAGGGGAAGGGAGAGGGGCAGAGAGAGAGAGAGACATCAATGTATGGTTGCCTTTCACCTGCCTCCAGCCACGGACCTGGCTGGAGACCTGGCTTTCAACCTGGTTAGGTGCCCTGGCTGGGGAATCAAACCAGAGACCTTTGTGTTCGTAGGCCCTCACCTTATCCACTGTGCCACCAGCCAGGGATGAGCTGCTTTTAATGATCAAAGGGCCCCCATTTGCATGTCCTCTTACTATATAGGGAACTCTGTGGTGGACAATGGTATAAAGGACAAAGACCCAGATTAGGACTTGTCCAAGGACTTATAGCTATTAAGAATTACTCCCCAATTTACATTGTGGGGGGGGGGGCTTGGGTGGGTGGGAAAGGAGACAGAGGGGAGGAAAAAGGGGATGGATGTAATACATCAAAAATGAAATTAAATTAAAAAAAAATAAAAACAATTACTCCCCACATTTGACCCTATGCCCTCCTCACATAACTGACTGGCCAAGGAGACGGACAAATGACCTAGTACAATACATTTTTATTTAAAAAATATATTTAAAACTAGAGATGTCTTATCAAGTCATCAGATATGAACATACCAAGAGATTCAACCCTCATGACCAGAGGGTGAATTAATAGTGTAGGAGGTTCATTTTCAGGAAACAAGAAGTTCCATAGACCCTATTTCTCCTACAAAGAGATCAGAATATGAACTAAGAACAGAATGTGATCCTAGATCATGCAGACACAGTGTTGGAAAAAGTGGAACATCTGTGTGGATTATTGGGAGACAAAAGTGTGAGCTCTACCGAGGAGGTGGTGTTCCCTGGTCATGTTCCTTCAGTGGAGTTTGGTGCTGAATGTGTAGCAGCTTCAATGCTTGTTGTTGTTGTTCTCTAGTCTCTGTGGTAAAACAAGATTCAGACATTCTGGACACAGAAGAAACTCATTCATGACTTAGGTGAAGATAGAGTTAGTTTGTCAAAGTAACAACAATGATTTTATAGAAATTTGATTATGGCTAATTTTGATGTGACCCACTAGTATGAAATAATAAATATATCCTCAATTTTTGAATTATCTTTCCTTCCTGCTGTTCTGATTGAATGCTCTTTCCCTTCTTGTGTTCCAAATTGTTGATTTATGTCCATTTTGCTTAGGTTTCTTTTCTTGTTTTCTTTTTTTTTCTGTTGTTTTACTTGACCCATATTTCTTTGTCCCTTCAATTCATCAGCCTCCCTATGTTTGTTTCTGTGTATTAGTTAGAGTTTCTTTGACTCTCTGTCTTAGAAATCATGATAAATTTTATTTTATTTTTTAAATATTTTATTTCATCATTTTTTAGAAAGAGGGAAAGGGAGAGAGGCAGAGAGGGAGAGAGACATCAATGTATGGTTGTGTTTCACCTGCCTCCAGCCACAGACTTGACTGGAGACCTGGTTTGCAACCTGGTTATGTGCCCTGGCTGGGGAATCGAACCTGCGACCTTTGGGTTCGCAGGCTGGCACCTTAACCACTGTGCTACCAGCCAGGGCATGCCTATAAATTTTATTGGGTGGAGCATTAGGTGACTGCCAGGGGGCTATTCGCCTTACCAGTTTGTGGCTCTGCATGGGTCAAGGGCTCAGAGAGGAGACAATGCTGCTGCCTGGTTCTGCAGATGTGCTTAGCATTCACCATGTTTCCAGTCACTTCACACATGTTCTGTACATGACTGGTGCCATTTCAGCTGTTTCCCTGATGGTAACTCCCAAAGTGGGTGGGATGCTTATGTTCTAAGTCTGTGTGGGCCCTTTAAACAAACTCTCCTGGAAGTCTAGCAGTTTCTTCCAGTGCCACAAATCCCAATAGTTTGTACAGCCAAAACTTATTGTGATCAATCTCTCATTTGCTGGAACTGTGGGCTGTGTGGTCAAACCTGGTACTGGGATTGCTCACTCCATGAATATTCCTCCCAATTTTTATCCACCACTTGAGTGTAAGGCTGCCCACTCTGGCACTGCTGTCTCTGCTTCTCTGTGCCACACCACCTCTTCTCACCTCTCTGCCCATGTCCATGACTCTGTCCCTCCCACCCATCTGGATGAATGGAGATTTTTAAAAAACCTTGGTTGTCAGACTTCAGTATAGTCATATTTTGTGGTATTTCTGGTTGCTATTTGTTTTAAGATATAGTTATAATTTTCTCTGTGAGTTAATGAGGAAATGAAGTGTATTTACATATGACTCTATCTCAAAATAATGAGGATAAGTTAAGGAACCTCTAAGACTACTTAAATGTACCAATATCCCAAACACAGGGATGCCAGAAGGAGATGAATAAGAGCAAGAAATTGAAAAATTATGTCAAAAGTAATGAAGGAATATTTTCCTAATTTGGCAAAGGAAATAGACATATAAGTCCAGGAAGCACAGAGTGTCCCCAAAAAATGGTAGACCCAAAGAGGTAGCCACAAAGACACATCATAATTACAATGACAATGTTAAAGAAAAAGAGAAAATCTTTAAAAAGCAAAAGAGTGCCTATAAAGGATGTTCCATATGCTTGTGAGATGATTTCTTAAAAGAAGTGCTGCAAGCAAGAAGTGACTGGCAGGACTTAATCAACCTGATGAAAAACAAGGACCTACAACCAAGATTACTCCATTCAACAAAGTTATCATTTAGAATGGAAAGGCAGATAAAAGGTTTCCAAGATAAGATAAATCTAAAGGTGCTCATCATCACCAAGCCATTATAAAATATTAAAGAGGCACTTTTATGAAAAAGAAGGATATAAAAATTGCAAACAATAAAATGGCAATAAACTCACAACTATCAATAGATGAATGAAAAAAAAAACTAAGAAAATAATTAGAACAGGAATAGATATGGAGATGATTTGGATGGTTATCATTTGTGAGGAAGAAGGGAGGAATGGGGGGAAATTCAGAGATCAAGAAGCATAACTTGGGGCACAAAATAGAGAAGAAGTTAAGAATAATGAAGTAAATGGAGAAGCCAAAGAACCTATATGTATGACCCGTGAACATGAACTCAGGGGTTGTGGATTCCTGGAGAGAAAGGAGATGCCAGGCAGAGAGGAGCAAATAGGGGAAAATTGGAAAAATTATAAAAGCATAACCAATAAAATAAACTTAAAAATAAAAACAACTCTGAATACTTGTTATAAGCTAATAGAAAAAAAAAAAAAAAAAAAAAAAAAAAAAAAAAAAAAAAAAAAAAAAAAAAAAAAAAAAAAAAAAAAAAAAAAAAAACAGGCAGCCTTCAAGATCACAAATGTAAGTGCAGGTGAGTGAAGGAAATTAAAAGAAAGAATCAAATGGAAAAAAATGACAACACCAACTCAGCAATTAAGAAAACTATCAGCAGGCTCACTAGCAGATATATAGTTCTCAGAAATGTCTGATAAAAAGTCTCCCTGAGGCAGGATGGCTGTTGTAAGAAGGCATAGAACTGAAGTGAAAATGTCCAAGTGCTGGTGAGTGTGTGGGGAAATGGAGCCCTCACCCACTCTGGATGGGAAGGTAATACGGGTGAAATTATAATTTCTCTTTTATATTTCTATAATTTTACCATTTTATAGTACATTTATCATACACTATGTTTTATATGGAATGTTTCTTTTACAATTAGAAAAAAAAAACAAAATACTTGTTTTTTTTTTTTTTTTTAATTTGGCCATATTTTAAGTATATAAGATTACAATGACAAATGCTTTCCATAATCATTGACACAGATAATAGAAACTTGTGTTTCAGTTTTTCTGTCTGAAATGAGTTATAATCAGAATCCATTTACTTTCAAGTAAACACATGATGTGCTAGAACATGTCGTAAAAGATCAAATCGCTAAGTATTTGCTGAATGCCTCATAAAAGATCAAATCACTAAGTACTTACCGAATGCCTCATTATAGCCCATAAACTCCTCATTAGATCCTTTCAGAGGCCCTAAAGATACTAACTCAGGTGGTGTTAACAGGGACTGTCTTCTTGATCAAACCTCATTCAGGTTTCTCTAACCTTCTTCTCACCAAGCTTTGACCTTGCACTTCAGTGTCCACTATGATGCATTTGCATTGTCCATATTTATCAAGAACCCTGTTGTGAAGGAATCTTTCCCCCACCCTGATATCTGGCCTACCTTTGTTCAGAAACTGCCAAGTTTCCTCAGCTAGAATCACCATTCCCTTGAAGTATCCTCTTAGTAATTTGCATCAACTAAACCCTCAGCCTTCTACTTGGTTGCAAATCCTCACTTGCATTGTTGTATTTGGAGTGGAGCCCAGTTCTACACTAAGGACTTTTTTTTTTTTTAATTGCAATATTTGTGATTAACCTGCTTCATGTAAAATAACATCAAAGCCTCCAAAATAGAAAATTATTAAGCCATGCAACTTAGAAGTCTTCATTCAAAGAATTAAAGCCAGATTTGGAAGAAGTACTTGCACTGCTACTTCCATTGCAGTTTTATTCACTGTAGTCAATTAGTAAAAACCAACTCAGTTGTCCAACCATGAGTGAATGGATAAATATGTGCTATGTACTCACAACAAATTATTTGTCTTAAAATAGAGGAAAACCAACCATACACCACAGTTTGGTTTAAAATAGGGGATGCTATGCTCTGTGCAATAAAGCTGTAATGGAGAGGCAAATATGTACAATTCCAGTATACTCTGAAGTTAATTAGATTTCATTTCCAGCCACATGAGGAGGCTCTTCAGGCCTGGCTGTGGTAAAAGAACATTGCAGGAGGAGGGGGACTAATGGAGAGTTCCTGCCCTACAGTGATGTGCTTGCTGGAGAAACAAAGCCAGAGGCATGTGGAAGGGACAGCTGCTGCCAGGACTGGGTGATATGGTGGTTCACAGGAGAAGGGAGGCATTTGTTTCCATGTGTGGAGTAGTCCATTCCTCAGAGCCTTGCTGAGAATGAGGGAACAGTCAGTATGGATGGGGTTAAGCTTCCCACATGAAAACAAGGAAAGAAGGACAAAAATCCCAGGCAGCTAGTCTCTTCTGTTGATAACAGATTGAACACTTTCTTCCATCAGACATATGAGTTACCAATAAATTCTGCATAGTTTTGTCTTTTAACTCCCTTTATAGACTTACGGTGTTTTGTTCAATTCATCACTATTTTATTTAAAGAGTCCTTTATTAGGGGAGGAAGATAGCGACAGAGTAGAGAGCAGTGCTGATGGTGTTCTCGAGTACCAAAGCAGCTAGAGGACAAGGTAGGGAGTGTGAGACATCTTCAGGACCCTAGGAATTGGAGCAGGAAGCATCTGGACACAGGGGAGCATAGCCCAGGGGCAGAGGAGGCCAGCAGGAAAGTAGGTGAAGCATTCCCAACCTACCGGCAGGTGGGCCCAGGTCGGCTCTGCCCAGAAGGGTGCGTTTGACTGAGGCAAGCTCCAGGCTCCCTGGCGACTGGAAGTCTCAACACTGAAGTGTGGGTGGCGAGGGCAAATGCCGTAGGTAACGCAGAACTGAACTCTTGCAGGGGAGGGACTGACTGTGTGAGAGACTCATTCCACCAACAGGGAGAGAAGGCTCCTCTCAGGGTGAGAGGAGGAGAAGAGTCCTGCGGGAAGCTGGAGCCTGGGAGCGGGGAAGTACACCTGCCGGGGCGGCAAGGGGGCCAAAAAAGGTGCTGCTGGGCCACCAGAGAAACAGCAGCTAGAAGCCCCTGCTAGTGGGGAGGCCCAGCCCTGCACAACCACACAGGCCCCCAGGCTCCGCAGAAACTCCAAACAGTGAGCCGGTGAGCCAGGAACTAGTAGCGGGGATAACTGACCCACCATTGCTGGAGACAAAGACCGCACAGCCCACACCTGGGAGGGGCTCATCACAGAGGCCGCGTAGAGGACTTCACAGAGAGCTGGTTGGCTAGGAGGAGTGGTGCCCGCCCCAGAAGGGCGGGACAGTGTAGGCGGAACCGGACAGTGTTGACTGACAGGTCCGGCCTCCTCCCGGAACTGTGGGGGCAGGGCCAGTCTTCACAGGGACCAGCAAAGTTGCGGGCTGCCCTGCAGGGGTGCTGGGTGCTTGTCCTGGGCAGGAACCTCTGCCAGGAGCGGGAGGGGGCACCCTGTGGGCTCCAGAATACCGGCAGCCCTAAAACCCAGCCAGGCTGCGGAAGGCCCAGCCTACCTGGGGACGGACACTCAGAATCAACCCTGACCGTGACAATCAGAGGCTCTGCCATGCACCAAGACTGGCTAGAATATAGACTATAGACTGTAAAGTCCTGACCAAGAAAAAGAGGCAGCCTCAGGAAAGGGATTGCTGCTAATCTCAAGCACCTGAGTTATACCGAGAGCAATATGAACTTTTAATCCCCAACATATCCTTTGCAAAAGTTACTTCTCACATATTCTTAATCCCCCCCATACTTCAATCCACCTAAATACCCAAGACCCTCCCCCCACTCTCGAATTAAACTCTACTCTGTGGCTACAACGCATTCCCAGTCCTCAATCTAAGTATTCCTCCCTTCCCCAGCCACCTAAACCCTTTCTTTATTCTTTTCTTCCTTCCTCTTTTTTTTTTTTATTTTTTTTTTTAATTTTTTCTTTTCCTTTTGTTCCTGATAAAGCCCACAGGTTCTGGCTCCACCTGGACCAATCAGAAATCATAAAGGGGGAACACACAGCTAAAACATTTCTTTATTAATATTGATTTCTCTTTGTCTTGTGACTTTCTCCCCCCTCCCTTTTTTTTTTTTTCTTTCTTTCATTCTTTCTCCTTTCTTTCCTCCCTGATAAAATCCACTTGTCCTGGCTCCACTGGGAACAAAGAGAGACCATAAAGGGTGAACAGAAACCTAAATCCTTTCTTTATTGATATTGATTTCTCTTTCTCTTGGGACTTTCTCCCTTTTTTTTTTTTTTTTCTTCTTCTTTTATTTTCCTCTGTTAAAAGCCCTCAGGTCCGAGCTCCAACTGGACCAGTCAGGGATTATTAAGGGTGAAAAACCATCTAAATCCTTTCTTATTATTATTATTATCGTTTGTATTTCTTTGTTTTTTTGCATTTTGTTTTGTTTGGCTTGGTTTTTTGTTTTTGTTTTTCTTTTGTTTTGTTTTGTTTCTTTGTTTGTTTGCTTTTGTTTTTGTTTCTGCTAAAAGCCCGCAGGCCCAGAATACAACCAGACAGCCCAAATAAAGGACACACCAAGAACAGCAAGTGGAGAAAATATGGGAGACTCCAACATTGAATGCCACAAATCTCTTATTGCAGAAGGGTGCTGAACTAAGGCAGGGAAGCAAAGCAGGTTAACCCAAGGAAAGAACACAAATAAATAAATAAATAAATAAATAAATAAATAAATAAAGAGCAAGCAAGAACAGACACCCAAAATGGGGAAAAAAAGAATCAGTCCATCACCAAAAGGAAAGGAAGAATCCCCAGAAAGAACACAAAATGGAACAGAGGCACCTGGAATATCAGATAAGGAATTCAAAAGAATGATGATAGAGAAGCTCAGTGAGCTCAGCCACATCAAAGAAAAATGTAAACAACTCCAGGAGAACTACAAATAACTCCAGGGAAATTACAAAGAACTCCAGGGAGATTACAAAGAACTCCAGGGGAATTACAAAGAACTCCAGGGAAATTACTAACAACTCCAGGAAAGTTACAAGGAACTTACTGAGAACTACAACAGCATGAAAAAGGACATGGAAACTATCAATAAGTGCCAGGAGGAAATGAAGAATACAATTTCTGAATTGAAGAATACAGTAGAAGGAATCAACAGTAGGCTAGAGGAAGCAGAGGACCAGATCAGCGAGTTGGAGGATAATGTAGACAAATACTCCAAGACAGTACAA
>PVIW01010924.1:0-40920 GCA_004026585.1 Noctilio leporinus | reverse complement strand
TTGCTTGTTGTTAGTTTTGCTCATTATTGTCCCGTAAGAGGTGAGATCATATGATATTTGTCCTTCACTGACTGGCTTATTTCACTAAGCATAATACTCTCCAGTTCCATCCATGTTGTTGCAAAGGGTACAAGTTCCTTCTTTCTTTCTGCTACATAGAATTCCATTGTGTATATGTACCAAAGTTTTTTGATCCAATTATCCATTGATGGGCACTTAGGCTGTTTCCAGCACTTGGCTATTGTAAATAGTGCCGCTATGAACATAGGTGTGCATAGGTTCTTCTGAATTGGTGTTTCAGGATTCTTTGGGTATAGTCCAAGTAGTGGAATTGCTGGATCAAAAGGTAGTTCCATTTTTAGTATTTTAAGGAAACCCCATACTGTTCTCCACAGTGGCTGCACCAGCCTGCATTCCCACCAACAGTGTATGAGGGTTCCCTTTGCCCCGCATCCTCGCCAACACTTGCTGTTTGTTGATTTGCTGATGATTGCCATTCTGACAGGTGTGAGGTGGTATCTTAATGCAGTTTTAATTTGCATCTCTCTGATGACTAGCGATGTTGAAAAAATATGGAACGCTTCACGAATTTGCGTGTCATCCTTGCGCAGGGGCCATGCTAATCTTCTCTGTATCGTTCCAATTTTAGTATATGTGCTGCCGAAGCGAACACTGGACTGACTTTTTTTTTCCCCCCATTTTGGGTGTCTGGTCTTGCTTGCTCTTTATTTATTTATTTTTATTCTTTCCTTGGGTTAACCGACTTTGCTTCCTTTCCTTAGTTTAGCACCCTTCTGTGATAGGAGATTTGTGGAGTTCATTGTTGCCGTCTCCCAGATTTTCTCCACTTGCTGTTCTTGGTGTGTCCTTTATTTGGGCTGTCTGGTTGTATTCTGGGCCTGTGGGCTTTTAGCAGAAACAAAAACAAAAACAAAACAAAACAAACAAACAAAAAACAAACCAAAAACAAAAAACCCAACCAACCAAAACAAAACAAAATGCAAAAGGAAAAAAGAAATAAAAACGATAATAATAATAAGAAGAAAGGGTTTAGATGGCTGTTCACCCTTAATAATCCCTGACTGGTCCAGATGGAGCCTGGTCATGATAGCTTTTAGCAGAGGAAAAAAAAAAAAAAGAAAAAAAAAGGGAGAAAGTCACAAGAGAAAGAGAAATCAATATTAATAAAGAAAAGGTTTAGGTGTCTGCTCACCCTTTGTGGTCTCTGTTTCGTGCAGGTGGAGCTACGACCAGTGGGTTTTATCAAGGAGAAAAGAAAGGAGAAAGAAAGAAAGAAAAAAGAAAAAAGAACCAAAAAAAGAGGTGTCGGGGCGGAGCAAGTCACAAGGCATAGAGAAATCAATGTTAATAAAGAAAGGTTTTAGCTGCATGTTCCCCCTTTATGATTTCTGGTTGGTCCAGGTGGAGCCAGAATCTGTTGGCTTTACCAGGAAGAAAAGGAAAAAATAAGTTAAAAAAAAAACTAAAAAAAAAAAAGAGGAAAGAAGAAAAGAGTAAAGAAAGGGTTTAGAAATGCTGGGGAAAGGGGGAATACTTAGATTGAGGACTGTGAATGCGCTTTAATTTGAGAGTAGGGGTAGGGTCTTGGGTATTTAGGTGGATTGAGGTATGGGGGGTATTAAGAATATGTGAGAAGTAACTTTTGCAAAGGATATGTTGGGGATTAATGGTTCCTATTCCTCTGGGTATAACTCAGGTGCTTGAGATAAGCAGCAATCCCTTTCCTGAGGCTGCCTCTTTTTCTTGGTCAGGACTTTGCAGTCTATGGTCTATATTCTAGCAGGTCTTGGCGTGTGGCAGGGCCTCTGATTGTCACAGTCAGGGCTGGTTCTGAGTGTCCGCCCCCAGGTAGGCTGGGCCTTCAGTAGCCTGGCTGGGTTTTAGGGCTGCTGGTATTCTGGAGCCTGCAGGGAGCCCCCTCCCACTCCTGGCGGAGGTTCCTGCCCAGAAGGAGCACCCAGCACCCCTGCAGGGCAGCCCGCAACTTAGCTGGTCCCTGTGAAGACTGTCCCCGCCCCCGCAGTTCCAGGAGTAGGCCGCTTCTGTCCGTCAACACTGTCTTGGGTCCGCCTACACTGTTCCGCCCTTCCAGGGCGGGCACTACGCCTCCAAGCCAACCAGCTCTCTGAGAAGTCCTTTAGGAGGCCTCTGTGATGAGCCCCTCCCAGGCGTGGGCGGTGTGGTCTTTGTCTCTGGCTATGGTGGGTCAGTTGCCCCAGCTACTAGTTACAGGCTCGCAGGCTCGCTGTTTGGAGTTTCTGAGGAGCCTGGGAGCCTGTGTGGTTGCACAGGGCTGGGCCTCCCCCCTCGCAGAGGCTTCTGGCTGCTGTTTCCCTGGTGGCCCAGCAGCACCGTTTTCAGCCCTCTTGCTGCCCTGGCCGGTGCACTTCCCCACTCCCCCACTCTGGCTTCCCGCAGGACTCTTCTCCTCTGCCTCTAGCCCAGGTGAGGAGCTTCCTCTCCCTGTTGCTGGAGTGAGTCTCTCACACAATCCCTCCCCTGCAAGAGTTCAATTCAGCGTTCCCAATGGCATTTGCCCTAGCCGCCCACACTTCACTGTTGAGACTTCCAGTGGCCAGGGAACCTGGAGCTAGCCTCAGTTAAATGCGCCCCTCTGGGCGGAGCCGCCACTGCCCAGAGCTGACCTCGGCCTGCAGGCCGGTCGGTCGGGAACGCCTCACCTACTGTCCTGCTGGCCTCCTTTGCCTCTGGGCTGTGCTCCCCTGTGTCCAGATGCTGCCCACTCCAATTCCTAGGGTCCTGAAGAAGTCTCACGCTCCCTATCTTGTCCTCCAGCTGCTTTGGTACTCGAGAATACCATCAGCACTCAAAATCATTCTTATATTTGTCAGGCTGTTTTATATATTCATGATCTTATTACAGAGGAAGCCTTGTTAAGTAACAAGAAAATATTAAAGTATCAAACAGAATATTTGGTCTCTGAATAGCTTTAAGGCATCCTTTGCATTTATAAACTGTGGATACTCAGGGTTTATTGGAGGTGGGCAAGTAAAGTTGACAATTTTATTATCCCTAAGATTATTTTATTTGGGACACTGTTAATAGTACCAGGCAAGTGAAAACTCATTTGGATGATTTTTTAAAATTTAATTTTATTGTTGTTGTATTACATCCATCCCCTTTGTACTCCCCTCTGTCCCCTTCCCCACCCCCCCACTCCCCCACAAAGTCAATCCCACTTGTTGTCCATGTCCATGGTTCTTCCATGCTAGTTCCTTGACTAAACTGCTCCCCTTCTTTGCCTCATTCCCCCCTACCCCTTCCCCCTCCCTTCTGCCCACTGAAGGTCTGTTCATTGTGTTCATGTATCTGGTTCTGTTTTGCTTATTTGTTGGTTTTGTTCATTATTGTCCTATAATGAGTGAGATCATATGATATTTGTCCTTCACTGACTGGCTTATTTCACTAACTATTATACTTTCCAGTTCCATCCATGTTGTTGCAAAGGGTAGGAGTTCCTTCTTTCTTTCTGCTGTGTAGTGTTCCATTGTATTAATATACCAAAGTTTTTTGATCCAATCATCCACTGATGGGCACTTAGGCTGTTTCCAGCATTTGACTATTATAAATAGCGCTGCTATGAACATAGGTGTACATAGGTTCTTATGAATTGGTGATTCACGGTTCCTGGGGTATAGTCCTACTTGTGGGATTGCTGGATCAAAAGGCAGTTCCATTTGGAGTTTGTTAAGGAAACTCCATCCCGTTGTCCACAGTGGCTGCACTAGCTTGCATTCCCACTAACAGTGCAACAGGGTTCCCTTTGCCCCACATCCTTGCCCAACACATGTTGTTTGTTGATATGTTGATGATTGCCATTCTGACAGTGTGAGGTGTTGTCTTATTGTGGTTCTAATTTGTATCTCTCTCATGGCTAGTGATGTGAAGAATTGTTTCTTATGTCTTCGGGCCCTTTGTATGTCTTCCTCAGAGAGTTGTCTGTTCAGGTCCTTTGCCCATTTTTTAATTGGGCTGTCTGTGTCCCTGCTGTTGAGTTGCATAAGTTCTTTATATATTTTGGAGATCAAACACTTGTCTGAGGTATCACTGGCAAATATATTTTCCCATACAATTGATTCCCTTTGAGTTTTGCTGGTGTTTTCTTTAGCTGAACAGAAACTTTTCAATTTGATATAGTCCCATTTGTTGATTTGTTCTTTGATTTCCTTTGCCCTCAGAGAAGTATCAATAAATATATTTCTGTGTAGGATATCTAAAATTTTACTGCCTATGTGTTTCTCCAGGACCTTTATAAAGGTGGCACTGCTTATTTTTAAGTCCTTTATCCATCTTGAGTTTATTCTGATGTATGGTGTAAGTTTTATTTTTTTGCATGTCACTGTCCATTTCTTGCAACACCACTTGTTGACTGTTTTTACTCCATTCTATGTTCCTTCCCCCTTTGTCGAATATTAACTGACCATAGAATCCTGGGTTTATTTCTGAGCTTCTATTCTGTTCCGTTGATCTATATGTCTATTCTTATGCCAGTACCAGACAATTTTGATGACAGTAGCCTTGTAGTATAGTTTGATATCTGGTATTGTGATTCCTCCTACCTTTTTCTTTCTCAAGATTGCTGTGGCTATTCATGGGCGTTTTTAGATCCATAAAAATTTTTGAAGTTTTCTATTTCTGTGAAGTCTGTCATTGGTATTTTAATTGGGATTGCATTGAATCTGTGGATTGCTTTGGGTAGTATGCTGTAATGATATTAATTCTTCCTATCCATGAACATGGTATATTCTTCCATTTATTTGTATCTTTCTTACTTTCTTCCTTCAATGTTCTATAATTTTCTGAGTACAGGTCTTTTACCTTCTTGGTTAAGTTTATTCCTAGGTACTTTATTTTTCTTGTTGCTATGGTAAATGGGATTTGTTTTCTAGCTTCTACCTCTAATGTTTCATTATTGGTATACAAAAATGCTTTTGATTTCTGAATATTGACTGTATATCCAGCTATATTGCTAAATTTGCTTATTAGGTCGAGTAAGTTTTTGGTGGAGTCTGTTGGGTTTTGTACGTACACTATCATATCATCTGCAACTAATGACATTTTGACTTCCTCCTTTCCAATTTGGATACCGTTGACTCCTTTTTCTTCTCTTATAGCTATGACTAGAACTTCCAAAATGATATTGAACAGAAGTGGAGAAAGTGGACAGCTTTGTCTTGTTCCTCATCTTAGGGGAAATGTTTTTACTTTTTGCCCATTGAGAATGATGTTGGCTTCAGGTTTCTCATATATGGCCTTTATTATGTTGAAGTATGCTCCCTCTATTCCCATTCTAAATCCAGTACACTGCCTTATTTGGGAGCTTTCATTGGTGTAATGAGCAGTTTACTTGTTTCACATAGGCTCCAAGGCCGGTGATTTTTATGAATTGCACTATGATGCCTAATAGTGTTTACTGTTTTTTCCATGAGGGTGGTTTGGAAATATGAATGGTGATGGTGACTTTTATATATGGAAGAACAAGGAATTTCATCGTGTCAAGAAGGTGTTTCTTTATTATTCATGCTAGTAGTATTCACATTTCTGGATAAGATGTTCTTCCTCTGTGACCTGATCTCAAGCTTACTAGGATGATGTCTTGTTGTGTTTGTTTTCCAGCATCCTCCAGGACAGACAGCAAGAAAATATAGCTCCTGCTCCACGATCTTCCTTGATGATAGCACAGTCAGTCAACCAAACCTCAAGTATACAATTAAATGGTGAGTATACAGATTTTTGCTTAATTGAATGCTTTTTCTATTCCTTAACCCGAGGGTTAACTCGTTGGTTCTGGGTTCTGTCAGGGGAAGGCCATTGATTATAGGTAATATTTTTAAAAAGTGATTTGGTGGTTAAAATGTGGTGTATTCAAAATATTTCTTAATATTCCCATTTACATAAAAAGACCAAAATTTAAAATTGTTTTAAATGTAGATTAAAGCATATGTTCTATTTTTGTGTGTACTTGCTACCTTCCCACTTTCTATTAGGTTTTTTTTTTTTTGCATTACTCTGCTAATAGTTTACCTTCAAAATAAAACAGGGTCCCAGTTTAAGACTTTGCTGCAGTACAGGCCTGACATAGTGAAAGTATCCTTGCCCAGAAATGATCTGAGCTTTGACTTCTACTCTGTCTCCGGAGGGGATGTTTTGTGTAAGACTTTTCTCTTTGGGACATTATTTTCAAATAAGGGATATTATTTTCAAATAAGGAAAAAGGGGAGCATTCTTATACAGTTCTTTCCCTTTTGGGCTTCGGTTTCCATATTTGAAAATGAGAGGTAAGAGGGAAGGAACTGTGGTCTCTCCTGTAATATTGCCACTAGTATTTTGATAATGAGATCACAGAAAACCTGATGTGTTGGGATCTATGGTCTTCAGTTCATCTGTGAAAAATCTGGGATATTTTATATTTATACATAAGAAAATACACATTTAACAACAGTTCATGTTAGTTCATGAAGTATTTACATTTCTAAATAGGAAGTGTTTCAGTGGGCCAGGTTTTCAGGCTTAGAAGTCCTTTTCTGATGTTACCACATTTGACAGTCACAGCCTCAGGCAGGGAGGACTGTTGTGGTCTTCTGTGGACAGAGTTCACTCCAGGGAAATGTGGATATGGAACCACTTGGAAGGAGGCTGCTTCTTTTGTGGGGTTGATATTTCTAGGCTTTAAATGAGAATGTTGCTTATTCCCTCACCAACTTGGTAGTAAAGGTGTCATTAATGACAAGTGGGTATAAATCTTGATAGTCAGCTGCTGTAGCTGGGAAAAGGTATGGATAGCATAGCTCCACAATGTGTGCTCTTGAGTGAGCCACTTTCTTCCCTTGAGCCTATGTGTACTGTGGGGAAATGGGAAGTGCAGCATTTTTCAGAGTGAATCGTTCACAGTTTTGGAGAGAAGTGGGAAATCCCTGAAGATATGTATGTGTACTGTGTAGCTGTAGGTATCTACTGAAGCTCTGCAGTCCAGAGCAAAAGCTGCAAACTTTCATTAGTCCTGGAATCATATTCATGGGAAGCAGGGCAGAATGGAGCAGAGGGTGCCTTCTCCTTCAGGGCCAGCAGGAGCTCCTGGGACTTACAAGTGGATCTGAATCAGTTGCTCAGTGCTTCATCCTTGGATGAATTAAAATTGTCACTGGTTGTGACATGGACACTGAGGAGTGGGCGGGAAAACTGGGTAATAGTTGGTTATTTTAGTGTCAAGTCTGAGAGATGCAGTTACTTGTTACAACTATCCATCTGTGTAAATCTGTGGTACCAGCCCAGCTGTGCCTGGGAGTCACCAGGAAGCTTAAAAACACTAATGTTTGATGTCTTGCCCCGAAGATATCCAGTAAATGGATTTTGTAGAATCTCTGGGAGATTCTAATAGGCAGCCAGGGTTGAGGACCCTGATGCAGGTAGACCGCTGTTCTTCCCTTCCACCAAAGTGTCCTTGAAAGTTTTAAGTAAACTATAGGTTAATACATGGAAGAAAAAGAAGCTGAAAAGTTATTAGACCACTTAAGATGGCCAACTTTTGAAACAAAACTTTCTGTGTGGGTTCTGCCACTTCTCTGGTCCAAAGGACATTTTCTCTGTATCACCCAAATTTGAAATTCCTCCAGTCAGTAGCTTAGTTGTTTTAAAAAGTGCCCTGTTTTAAAAAATATACCTGTTGTACCTGTGAGCCCTGAAAATAAAAGGGAGTAGGAAGATGCTAAGTCTGAGTGCTCTCCTATTCTAAAATTTTACCTAAACCTTATCCTACACCTGTCAAAGGAAATCCTTGGCTCCTTCCCACAGATATTATAATTGATTATAATACACTCAACAATACAGTGGTACAGCTTTACTGTGAGCATGGTAAGCATTTGTGGACTGAACTTGCTTCCTGAAAACCAAGTGTAATCTTGTTTCTTTGAGAAAATTCTGAGGTCTAAACAAGCAGTTTCTATTCTTACTTTTAAAAAGAAAATGCTTCTGTAAATTGATGAATTACAAAAGGAGCAAACATATTTACAAGTTCTAGTTAGGGAGTGGGTAGAGAGTTCTATTTTAACAGTGAAAGAAAGGCTTAAGTATTAAAAGTTTGGGCCCTCTGTGGTTATTTTTTTCATGAGCATGATTTCTTTCTGGAGAACTTGATTCTCCCATCTTTCCCTTAAATACCAACTACTGTGGTAGGAATTTAATATTTACCAACCAACTCCTCCCCCTAATCCTTGTAAGCAGCAAAGGAATGATGTTGACAGAAAGGTTGGCAGGGGGGAGCCTTGTATCCTAGCAAAGTGAGGTCCATGCATATCACGCCTTGGTGCATCACCCAACAATTAGTGTTGAGAGAAATAGGTTTTTATTTACATGGATGAAAACTGGGATGGGGAGGTGGGGAGCTGGGAGCGCTTGAGCTGAGAGCCCTATTCTCCCGTGAGACCCAGCACTTCCCTTGCTCACCACCAGGCCAAAAGCCAAAAACAAGCCCAGTAGTTCCCCGTTCCTTATCTTAGGCTGGCTATACAAACAGTTCTCTGGAAGGTACACTTGTGGGTTTCAAAGTCATCGTCGTGCTATCCCAGCAGCTCTCTCCTTCAGGATCAGGAGTATGTTATCCTCAGCCTCCATGTAATAGTCGAGGAAAACATGTGCTGTGTTATACTGGATCATGGTGGAGTCCCAAGGAGGCACACGTACCTGGCTTTTCTGTACGTCCCAAGTCCCAAGGGTTCAAACAGAGTCCAGGTCTGCAAGGCACCAGGCCAGCATCTTGCAAGGCAGGATCCGTGGTGGCTTGGGAGTTAGCTAGAACAGGTACCATCAGAGCAGCAGCATGCCTTCTTCCTTATTACAACAGGCCACATGGTGGAATCCTGACTACAAACTTGCTTACTTCTCCCTTCTCACTGCAGATCAGCTTCACTACAAACTGCATGGCTGCTACTTCACTATAGGCAGCAATGCTCTATCTCCTTCCAGCTCATGGCTCCTTTCTCATAGCTACTCCTCCTTCCATTCTGCTCTGCCCGCAGGGCTCTCTGCTCATGGCTGCCCACCCTTATTTTAAATTCTGGCCTGGAGCTTCCAATGTGACATCTTATTCAACTCCTCCCACATGAGCTACGTTTGCCAGTTTCCCATATCTTCTGCTTTCTCTTAGCTGCTGTTTTTTTAGTCAGGACAAGAGTGACTCAGTGATGCAGGTACTATATAAGCACCCCTTGGCCATGTCATGAGTCACTGAATGCTTTCAGAGTCTTGTAGGCCATTTTGCCTAGGGTAGTAGTATGGCTATTAACTATCTATTGGCATGACATAATTGACAGCAGTATTGCCAGCTTTCTCTTCCTCCATCCCCCAACCATTGGCTGTGGGGACTTTGAGGACCCCTCTCTGTACCCCGGCACAGTCCCATTCACACAGCTGGCCAACAGGGTCAGAGGGCACTAATTATCCACCTCCATGGTTCAGAGCCTCTTAATCTTCTGAGGTGTTAGGATCCTCATCTGCTTTGCTGATTTAGTTCTAGGTAAGAAGTAAGATTAGTGCAGTGCCAGTGATCATAATCTGTTCTGTTTATTCGGTTGAGAAAATAGTATTTCTTCCTTCCTAGCTATGTAGCAAAAGCAGTTAAGCAAATCCTTTGATTCAAATGTACTTCTCCTTAGGCCATCTTTGGCTAAATCTACCACTTTCTGAAGATGTGGCAGAATTGAACAGGCCTCCAAAGCTAGGCTAGGCATTTGGAAAAGAGCCTGAAGCCAGGATTTGATTCACTTTTCAACTGACTACCCTTTGCCCCCAGCTATCACCTCTTTCAAGATAACCAACTGAATTGGCCTATGAGACTGGACTGTAAATGAATTCTCTGCTTGGTTTTCTTGCTTTTTTGGATATGACCTGGAGTGGAAATTGTCCTACATAGTGCGCTTAGTTTTCATGGAGGTCTGAGCCACAAAGTCCTGTTTTGCTTTTGGCTCTGGAGATTCGGGAGATAGTAACTCTGGGGCCCTGAAAATTTTCACTTAATCTGCAGAAGCCAAATGTGATAGACCTCTTGAAATAGAGTTATTGATAGAGGAATCAATAATAGTAACTTTAGTTTTAGAACTTCGTATTTGCGATCCTGCTTTCATATATTTCATTAAGTTATAACAATTCTGTGATGTACGAGAGGGGACCTAGAAAAAAACAGAATTTTCTTTTGGAGGGCAGGCCCCTTATAATGCAGGCTTCCCCCTCTAGGTGTGTATTCTAGGAACTCATCTGAATCATTGTACCATCTGGCTTCAGTGAATTTTTTTGAAGACTCTTTCAAAGCATTTGCCCATTTCATCATGGGTAATTTATGAGCACACTTGCCCACATTGCACTGAGTGTTCAATTTTTGAACAAAACAGCATGACCCCATTGCTCCACCCTCTCTATTCACTGGATCTCACCCTGAGCAATTTTTTTGTTGTTGTTTCCTTAGATAAAAAAAAGTCTTCAAAGGGAAATTCATTTTACTGATGTGGAAGCTATGAAACAAAAAATGGCAGAAGCACTGAGAAGCATTAGAATCAATTAGTTCAAAAATTGTGGTCCTGGCTGGTAGCATAGTGGATAAGGCACCAGCCTGCGAACCCAAAGGTCACAGGTTCGATTCACCAGCCAGGGCACATAACCAGGTTGCAAACCAGGTCTCCAGTCAGGTCTGTGGCTGGAGGCAGGTGAAGCGCAACCATACATTGATGTCTTTCTCCCTCTCTGCCTCTCTCCCTTCCCCTCTTTCTGAAAATAATAAAATAAAATCTTAAAAAAAAAAAAGAAGTATAGAGTACTTTGAAGAAGACTGAAGTTTAAACATATAAGAATAAGTATACCATTTTTATAAATAAATTCCTTTTTGGGGGTCCCCCTCATAGGCTGAATGGTTCTAATTTTATAAGTGAGGAAATGAAGGCTCTGAGAGGTGAAGTAGCCAGGTTTGAACCAGATTCCTCCAATTTTCAGTCCAGTGATAGTTTTCCTGTGTCATACTCCCTCACTGGGTAAGCAAAATGATTAATCACTACAAGCCCAATCATATGAAATGTTCATCTTAAATGTAACAGATTAGAAGGGCAATTACAACAGCATCAATAAAATAGGCATTTCTTCCTTTTCCCAGAGGCAACATGGTGGAATGAAAAGAGCATAAAACCGTTATTATACAAGTTAGAAATACAGGCATCTGGTGTCTGAACCTGAATTTTCTCATTTATAAATATAAAATAGAATCAGTAACATTGCTTTTTCCATTATAGGGCTGTTCATGTATGTGAAAATATTTTGAAAACCATATTATTATTATTTTTAATTCTGAAACCTTTTCATCCCAATTAGAATTCTTTTGTCAGCTTAGATTTTTACAAGATGTTAGGAGAAAGATAATATATTCTCATTTGCTCATGAATACTTTTAATACATAGCTGAAATCATTTGAATGAATAGATCTGGAAAGAGAGAGATGGGAGGAATATAAATTTTCTTGTGATACAGTGAAATTAGCAATTGTCATGTGAAATCATAGGTAAGGATTTGAGCTTGGAATCCAGCAGGCATGCCTGAGTCTCCAGGTGGGTGCACCTGAGGGACAGTGCCTTGGGCAGCAGTTTCTATGCTATGAGACCCAGAACACAGTCTGATACAGCCAGATAGAGATGTTCTTCGAAGCTTCAAAAATTATTTTTGGCCTCCTCAGCAAATTTTAAAGTAAAACAAAAATAGTGTAAGGATTTAGTCAGTTTATAAAAGAGGAAATTTTTAAAAAATTAGCCAGTTGCTACAAATAATTCTGCCACCTTGATGGGTTATCAAAGAAACTCAAGCTGAAAACAAGCATACCACATTTTAAACTACCTAGTTGGAGAACATGTTATCAAAACATTTAAGGTGAGTTCTGGCAAAAGCAGGTGAAATAGACACTGGTGGGGACAAGTATACTGGTACAGTTTTTTGCAAAGGTATTTCACAATGTATGTGGGGAGCCTTACAATTATTAACAACTTCAGATCGAATAATTCCAATTATAACATGTTCTTTTATGGAAATAATATGGTCACAGGCTGTGCAAATATTTATCTCTGAGGATATTATGCTCTTAACTATAATTGCAAAGTACAAGAAACAAGTGTTCAAGGAGGGGAATGGGTAATAATTCTTTAACAACTATATAATAGAACATAGCCACTTGAAATTATGTTTTTAAAGAGGATTTAAGATAGCCACATAGGCAGACATGGCTCTCCTCTTCACAAAACTGAATCAAAATTAAAACTAAAATATAGAACAAACACTATCCAGAACCATCAGAAATCCAAGTGAATGGAAGTCTGACAACTGCAGAATTAAACAAACCACATCCATCAAGATGGAGCTGGTAAGCTGGTGCCATATCTGAGACTTTTATCAACCTAGCTAATGCTGTTTGACCTGCTTTGGAGATCCCCAGAGACTCTGGCCTACCCAGCCTACTGGCCCTGTATATCAGACAAGCAACAGCTGGTCTCAAGTAAGTCTTAGGCCTGGCACTCGCAGCAGCCAGCTGAGATTTATAGCTTGGCTACACCTGGGAATCTACAAGCCCAGCACAAGGAGCGACCATCTCACATTGCTTTATAGCTCAGGCAGGGTGGTCTCTGGCAAAACATGGATGGGTCTGATCTTGGCCTGCACCACCTGGGACACACCAAGGCTAGCATACCCAGTGGACAGCAGCTACAGACCACATCAGAGCACCACCACCCTGCCCATGCACAGCTGATCTTCCATTGAGGTTGGTAGTCAGTGGGTACTGACAGGCCTGGGTAAATCCCTCCCATTGATCTGCCAACAGCAGCCAAGACTACCTACAAGAGGAGGGTGTATTCAGCCCACATGGAGAGGCATCTTGAGTACCCAGCTTGGGTGATAGGGGAGGTTGTGTCACTGGACCCTATAGAACACCTACTACATTAGCCTATACTACCAAGATACAGATTCAAAGCAGCTCTACCCAATACACAGAAACTAACACAGGGAGGCTGCCAAATTGAGGAGCAAAGAAATATGACCCAAGTGAAAGAACAGGAAAAAACCTCAGAAAAAGAACTAAACAAAATGGAGATATCAGCCTATCAGATGCAGAGTTCAAAACATTGGTGATAAGGAAGAAGTGAAGATTATACAAAGTGAAATAAATAAAAATATACTTGGAACCCCAACAGTGATGGGGAGGAAACCAGGAGTCAATGATTTGGAACAAAAGGAAGAAGTAAAACATTGATCCAGAAAAGAAAGAGGAAATAAAAGTTTTTAAAAATGAGAGGATTAGGAACCTCTGGTACATCTTGAAACCTATCAACATCCGAATCTTAAGAGTGCCAGTAGAGGAAGAGCAAGAAATTAAAGACTTGTTTGAAAAAATAATGGAAGAAATCTTTCCTAATTTGGCAAAGGAAATAGACATACAAGTCCAGGAAGCACAGAGAGCCCCAAACAAGTTGGATTCAAGGAGGACCACAACAAGATACATGATAATTAAAATGCCAAAGGGTAAAGATAACAAGAGAAGCTTAAAAGCAGCAAGAGAAAAGCAGACAGTTATCTACAAAGGAGTTCCTATAAGACTATGAGCTGATTTCTCAGAAGAAACTTTGCAGGTGGTGAAAAGCAAGGACCTACAACCAAGATTACTCATATCCCAGAAAGCTATCATTTAGAATTGAAGGGCAAATACAGTGCTTCTCATACAAGGTAAAGCTAAAGGAATTCATCATCATGAAGCCATTATTGTATGAAATGTTAAAGGGACTTATTTAAGTAAAAGATCAAAACCATGAACATTAAAATGACAACAAACTCAAAATTATCAACAACTGAATTTAAAAAATAATACAAAAACAAGCTAAGCAAACAACCAGAATAGGAACAGAATCATAAATATGGGGATCATTTGGAGGGTTATCAGCTGGGAAGGAAAAGGAAAAGAAAAGGAAAAATGGTGCAGGGATCAAGAAAACATAATTGCTGGGAACAAAATAGACAAGGGAATGTTAAGAATAGTATAGAAATGGAGAACCCAAAGAAATTTACGTACATGACCCATGGACATGAACTAAGGCAGGAGATTGCTGGAGGGAAGGGGGTACTGGGTAGAGAAGAGCAAAGGTAAAAAAAAATTGGGACAACTGTAACAGCATAATCAATAAAACATTGAAAAATATTTTAATGGTAAGAAAAATGTTAGGATAAAAGTAGAATGCAAACTTGTTTACACATTTGATATATAGAATCAGTATCTTAAGTTAATATTTATTTTTGGGCAAAGGATTATTTTTATTCATATTTCCTATATTTTCTAAAATTTTTATCTTATGAATATAATGTATTTTATAATCAGAAAAATGTTTGAAAATCAGGGAATGGGAATGTCTTTGTTAAATTAATATCTTTCAAAGTATAAAGTAAGAGTTATATAGTACCATTTTAGCAAGTGAGTGAATAAGGCAGATTGCCAAAAGGTAACTGATTTAAAGAAAAAAAAAAGCAAACCACTGTGGGTGATGTCACATTTTTCTGGTAGTTTTAAAGAAACCACTAATTTTCTAAAATAGTAAGTACTGAGTTGGATGTTTCTAAAAGTGTTTAATTTGCACCACCTATGTTTTTCCGTAGTGCCTATATTTTACAAGTGAGGAAAGCTTAAGATTTCAGGCAGTAAGATAAATTGTTAAAAATATCTTGAAGTTTGGGTATTTCTGGAAAAGATTTAATAATTGCTAAGAATGAGTACTAGATTGATTTACCTTAAAGAGGGCATTTGTTTGGCATTTTGAATTAATTGTGACTGTTCAGATGGTTGGCTTTTACTTACATTTAAATATTTATGGTTAGACTGATGTCAGATAATACATAAAATCTTGAATGTTTATGAAACGTTGAACTGCATTTTATTTTACAGTGTAGCTCTCGCAATATATTATCACATCAAAAACAGGTATGTGGATGATTAATTTTGTACTAAAAACATTTCATTTTTATTCTTGTTTTTCTTTCCCCCTGTATTATTTCTAGTTGCGTTGGCCTTCATATTTTCATAGAATTTCTAAAGTTAGTATAATTTATCAAAATTTCCCAGGTAAGTGCTGAACTGCTTCTGAATCAAAGGAAATCTGATGGGTGTCTCTGTGTTTAAAGCCAGCAAAAGAAACAAAACTTGATAATATTCAGCCTCCTCTTTAGTCTTTACCTTCTGTTTAAGTCATTTAAACATTCTAACTTTATTAAATTTTAAAAATTTACTGTATTCAACTTTAAACAAAAAATGTTTAGTGTTTCAATTTAGTAGAGGAAATTTTGGTATAAAGTTTAGGCAAATTATATTAATGTAGTAGGAGCCCTCTCAGATACAAGTCTGAAGATAGTTCAGTTAAGTTAAAAGGTCAGTTAAAACAGGGAGTCATAGAAAAATCATTAAAAAAATTTACCATTAACATTTCAGCATAAAACATATAAAAAGTACATTCATTTGCCAGTTTTTTATGTATCCTGGACTTTGAGCACTGGGCATTGATTAGAGTACCAAAGTAACTTTTTTTTATAAGCTACATCTGTAATTTATTTCTCCACAGTGAAGTTAAAAAAAAAAATCGATATCAAGAAAAACTTAAGACATCTGCAAAATAATCTGAGCATAGAATCTTTCAGGTTTCACCACACCTAATCTACAATGAATTTATTTTTAGTAATGCCCTTTTATTGGGTCTTTTTAAAGCATCTTTCTTCATTTTCATAAGAACAAAAGCCACTGCCATTTCATTCTTATTTCATTAAGTGACATTTATGTTATATGACTCTTAATAACAACTAGAAGTTGTGTTAAAAAACAAACTTGAACCAGTAAAGTTAAAGATGTCATTGGCTTTATTAAGCAATTCATGAATCAGGCAGTATCTCATCTAGCAACTAGGAGGAAATGCCAGGTGTTGTACAAAATAGCAAGTTTTTATAGCCAGAAAGAGGGCTAAATATATATAGATAAAGTTAAAATAGTGTATTATTTCAGGCAGTGACACCTTTCCTTAGGGGAAGCAAATTATCTCACTAGTGCTGACAGGGCATTCCAGACTGATTGGTTTAAAATTCCACTCCGGTGGGAGGCTGAAAGGCAGTTAGGTTGGTTGATTTGGTGATGTGGCTTAACAAAAGTGACTCCATTGTGGCCTTTTTTTTTTTTTCTTTCTTTCTTTTTAACCCTGGTGTGACCATTTCTGGGAATAAGCCTGGCCACCTCATGGTTAAAATGGATCGCAGTGGGTGGTGACTGCTCTGCCTTCAGTGTATTTTATAAAGAACAAAGGAGAGTTGGTGAGAACATGATATTTGTCCTTCACTGACTTGCTTATTTCACTAAGCATAATGCTCTCCAGTTCCATCCATGTTGTGAGAGTTGGGATAAGCCAGTGAAATGGAGGTTAGAGTCTTAGGGGGGAAAGTAAACACCAGGAATGTATTCTCTATTGTGACATTTTTTCAATATTATAATTGTGATTCCATGGTTCTTTATAGTATTTGAGAATTTTGAATTTATAAATTTACAAAATGTAGGCTCTTGGACCTTTGAGCCTTGACCAGAGTAACATATCAATGAAAGTGCAGGTTTTGTCTTGTTACTTATTTCTATGTGAGTCATTAAAACTTTTTAAAGATTTAAGTCTTAAATAATAATGTAGTGCCATTCATGTGACTCAAGTATGTTCTCAAGCCAACCAATTTTGTATTAGCATCTCTGAGTGATTTCTCAGTTCTTAGATTGTTATAAACCCCAAAGTTACTTTATAGCCATAGCTGATAATAAGAGCCAACTTTATCAAGTGCATACTCTAGCCGCCCTGGGCAGCTCTTTACGTGATTTGTCTCATTTGGCTTTTATAACAGCTTCTTGAGGTGATAGTGATATTGCTTCCATTTTACAGATAAAGAAGCTGGGGCACAGAGAGATAAAATAATTTGCCTAAAATTACATAGCTAGTAAATTTGGAAATGGGGAGTTGAAGCTAAGCAATTGAAACACTGAGGCTTAATTGCTCTCCTGGCCTAATGCTGATAAACTGGGCCAAAATTAAGTGAATGGAGATGACAAAGTCCAACTGAAAAAGTGAGCATTTATCAACAAGCAGGACTGATTTACACAGTATATCCTGAAGGTCTCTTAGGATGAGGTGGTTTTGACTGCAGACTTTCTTCTTCATAAATCATACTGGCCAAACCTCTGGAGATGGAGATAGATCCATTAGTTTAGTGTAGGGATGGTGCTATTCAGCTGAGACACATCACTTTTAATGAAGGTGAAAGGAAAATCCACTTCTCAGAGGAGTCATTTAAGCTTAAATTCTGAATCCTCATTTATATCTTGAGCTTATGTTTTCATCTTAATAATTACTTCTGGTGAACGTTTCTTGAGTATGCTGAAAGGATTTTTAGGGGCTCTTTATTCATCAGGAAAATTGAACAGGATTGAACAGTTCAAAGAAATGAGGTGTTGGGCTAAGCTTTGTCTCTCACATAGCACCTTGAATATCTTGCAGAGGCAGTTGTGAGGTAAGGCATTGGCTGATTTTTTTATAACTGAGTTCTTATAAAAGGAAACATTACTAGGTACACCAGAAAGAGCCGTCATTGTTTTCAGACCCCAGTCTCTGATTCTGCCTGTCTTTTACTGGTGTTTATCTAAATCTTTGCTATGTATATTCTCCAAGACTAGTAAAAATAAGCATGGGTATGAATGCCCAAAGCTTGAAAAACAATTAGTAATGTAAGTTGAGTTGTTCTGTTAAGATCATTCTTTCTTATTTTTATGTAGACAGTGAATTCATAGAGCAGAAATTGTAGTGTTTATCATCATGGCTGTGAGTTAGGGACATGTCTGTAGTCTTCTGATATTCACAAGCCTAATTGACATTGGAAGCACAGACTGTGGAAGTGTTATGCTGTTACCTGAGGCAGTGATTTCCAAACATGGGTTTTAAAGAAAAGGTTTTAGGTAAAACTCACCATAGACCCCATGAAAGATAAAGCTGTCTGTGGTGAGGTGTAGATAGTCCCTGCAGGGCTGCTGCCTGAGGTACTGTGTTATAGTGAAGTCATCCTGTATTGGCCGGGTAACAACCAACTGTTCTTTTGTAGGGTTATAGTTTTTTGAATTAAGCTATTTTATGTATCACCTCCTATTTTTCAATATAAAATTGTGAAACTC
The DNA here is from genome assembly GCA_004026585.1 of Noctilio leporinus. Classification (NCBI taxonomy): domain Eukaryota; kingdom Metazoa; phylum Chordata; class Mammalia; order Chiroptera; family Noctilionidae; genus Noctilio; species Noctilio leporinus. Next base: position 22,637 of record PVIW01010924.1, on the reverse strand, counting down.
TTAATTAAATGGTTAAGTTGCTTGTTGTGAATATTCAGATTAATCTCTAGGACACATTCAATGTTCATTTACTTCACTTTATCTTTGGATTTCTTGTCAACCACAACATACTAATAATTTAAACTGATCTGTCAACCTTTGCTCAAGAAACAAAATGCTAAGGAAATTTAGATTTGGTTCATTTGCAATCTCAACAAATAACAATCTATTTTCACTTAATTTATAACCTTTATTTCATGGACTGTTAAAAAGTTATCTAATACTGTATTCAAGTAAAACAAATTATTTACTCTGCCATCTCTTTCTTGAAATAATACTTGAATCAAAAAAATACATTTGAAGAAAATTTTGAGTGATACCCATTCTTTCAGAAAGTAAATTCCATTTTCTATTAATTTTCCCTACCAGGGACCCAGATGGAAGGATGCTCTTAGATATTTTTGATGAAAACCTTCATCCTCTTTCGGTAAACTCCTCCTTGTGTTCCATGATATTGTTCAGTTATTTATCTTTTGCTTTTATTGGGTGGCCAGCCATCTGAAAATATTTTCTTCCCCAGAAATCCGAAGTGCCACCAGATTATGACAAACACAACCCAGAGCAGAAGCAGATTTACCGGTTTGTTCGGACACTGTTCAGTGCTGCTCAGCTGACGGCTGAATGTGCCATTGTCACTCTGGTGAGTGCCCTCAGAATAACTGCAGGCATCTTGTGGTTGAGTAGCCTGTGGACACTACAGTTTCTCCTTTAGAAAAGGAGATTAGAGTATGGATTTTCTAAAAATATGTAAAATCTAATCCACAGAGCCCTCCAAAAATCATTTGTGCAATCATATTCAAAACCAATAAATGTTGAAACCTTAAATGCAGGTAAGTAAATATGGGGCTAAAGTGGGGTAAGATGAGTCTGCCCCCTCCTTAAATGCCCGACTTCCGTATTAATTCCTACAGAAGGTTTTAATTTTTATTGGTTTTTTTTTGTTTTGTTTTGTTTTTTTTAAGATTTTTAATTTATTATTTCCAGAGAGAGGGGAAGGGAGAGAGGCAGAGAGGGAGAGAATCATCAGTGTTTGGTTGCCTTTCACCTTCCTCCAGCTATGGCCCTGGCTGGAGACCTGGCTTGCAACCTGGTTATGTGCCCTGGCTGGGGATCTTACGGAAGTTTTAATGGCATTCATAAGATATGATAAGCACATAGATCCTACATGAATATCTATATAGGAAGGAGTTTACGAGTATACTGCTACCTTTTCTCATTTTGTGTAAATAATGTGACTGTAAGATACTCGGAAAAAGGTGGAGGTAATCTGCACTTTCAGGCTCAAGAGATAAAAGTCTATACTATTATTTAGGTTCTTAAAATGTTAGAGACTATTAAGGTCATATATCATTTGGAAAATAGATTTGACAGTGGAACACAGTGTCACTGACAGTTATGTGAAAATCGGATAATAAGCTTTCCTGGAGGGGATGGAAAGCTATTCCCTGGAGCTTGTGAGAAGAGCCAATTACTCTAATAGAAAGTTTACAGGTCTCTTGAGGAACCTTTTTGTGTTTGTCACACTGAGAACTGTGTGCTCTTCAGCAAATGCAACAGTAAATCTGTTCATTCATTGATTCTTTTGTTTGTTCATTCCTTCTCTGGTTTAACTTCCTCCTAATGGGTAAAACAGGCATTCAACAAGTAATCATTAGGCAATTTGGATGATTACAGGCGCTTACGTCATAATTGGGAAGCAGGTTTATTGCTTAGCTTTGTTATCCCAGAGGATTTCAAGTTCTTACAAAAACAACAGGGCTGAAATTTTTATATAGGGAAATTGCAATGAAGAGAAAATCAGATGAAACTATAGATGAGCTTAGTACTAAAATTCATGCCCTGAAGAAGTGATTTATTTTGAAGCTACTGCATATGGCATGTGGTGATTTTTTTAAACTTTAATTCCTAAGAAAATTATGACCTGACTGACCTGATAGTATATTGTTGCTTAGATTTATTAGCATGAAGGTAAGGTTTTCATTTCTGCAGCTTACCCAGTTTCTGCAGAGATGTTGAAAGGACATCTGAAGTGCATTTTTGATACTGAGCAAACCAGGACTCAGCTACATGGTGCCTTGACACAGGACCCAACAATTAGTATTGAAAGGAACAGATTTTTAATAACAGGGTTCCAACCTAGGGGGTGATGAGAGCACTCCTGCTCAGGGCCTTCCTTTATCCCCCAAGACCCAGTACTTCCCTTGCTCTCCAAAAGACTACAATCCAAAACCAGACTTAGAAGTTCTCCATATCCTTATCTGTTCTTAAGCCAGTCCTGCAAACAGATCTCCATCCTCTCTGTATTGTACACTTGTGCTTTATCATCCACTGACTCCTTACCCCTTGCCCCAACCAAGGATTGTGAGGCTTTTCTCCTATTTTCAGAGAGCCATCACTTTGCACCCCATTACATTCTCATCTCCAAGGTGATAGGGGGCAGATCGGTTAGCTCATGTCTTTGGAGTGCTATAGGACTAGTGCATATTTGTCAGTCATTGTAACCACTGAATTTTTCACTAGTCCTATTAGATAAACTGGTAGTTTAGCAGATTAGCTTATATTGGGGTCTTGTTGGTTACAGCCTAAGGATGAGTAGCTGTGGGGTCCTGTATGGTGGATAAAGGACTGCTGACTGATTATCTGTCTTCTGCTGCTTGTGTTGGCTGAGAGTCAGCTTGCATGTGCATGGTCAGAAGGTAGACAGATGAATGCTCTGAGCCAGACCCTATATGATAATTCTTCCCTTCTTTTGTGTTTCCAAGACTAGAAACAGCCACTGAGAGCAGGTCCTCTGTAGAGCTGACAGAGAGGCACTGATTTCTGCTTTTATCCTGCTGTTCTCTTGGCACACTGCCCAGGAGGAGACTTGGGAAGGATGGGAGAACAGCAGTTAGCTGTAGCCCTGATGCTCTCAAAGAAGTAAGACTGTAGCCTGCCTGTGGTTAGAGTACTTCCAAGGTCTTTAAACACTTAACACCTAGTGGAAGATACCCAAAGCAGTTATCTCACAGATTAATTAATTTCATCTTAAAAGTAACAGTAACAGTATTACTAAATATATTTCTTTAAACTTACAGGTTGCACTAAACGCTTTCTTATTGACACATGTGAGGAAATTAAAATGAGGACAAGGTCACTGAATTACACCTTTCTGAGTTACAAATTTTTATAAGTTATAATAAAAGTACTTTGTAATGCTCCCAGCAACAACTGTGGAAAGCTGGAGTAGAGTAGAAGCCGATAGTGTTCAGTTGCCCCTATACACAACTCATTCTTTCTCTCAGGAATTACTTCAGCTGGGTTATCCTTAAAGCCATGAACAGACATCCATTTTATTCCCATGTGGTAGTTGGATGACAAACTATAGCTCACTGTCTAAGCCAGAGATTTTGATTACTAAAAGAATGAGAAACCTACACAAAGTGGCCAAGGTGGGAGATATACTGGAAAGTTCTGAGTCCCTTATATCTCTTATCCTCAAGGATAGAAGTATAAAATACTTCAGGCTGTGTAATGAGATTAACAGATTCTTTTCTTTTTGTTTTTGGGGGCTGCCCCATCATGCCTCTGCTCCTTTCTGGTCTTCAGCATTAATTTTCAGTTTGGCTTTGGTTGTTTGTATTCTTGGAGGAAATAAAATTCTTCCATGACATTTCAGGAAACACATTTTAAGGATACACACATGGGAGGAATTGAGGCATAATGGCAAGATTTATTGGAGTGTCATGTAGAGCATAGATGCCTCTAAAGAGGTGCCTCATCCTCAAGAGGTGGCTCAGCTCCTTCTCAATGCAGGCCTGCTCTTGTCCCCACAAGCCTAGGAGGCTGGCCACAGCCCAAACCTGCCGTGTCATTTGTTTGGTGTCTGCATCTGATGCTTTAGTAGTCCAGCACAGTCTCTCAACCTTTCCAACCTGCTTTTAACATTGTACTTGGCCCCTGCAGCTGCCACACCCAGGCATATGTGGCTGCTCTTGAAAGAGAGAGATTGCCCCCTTGAGGAGAGCATGCCCCCATCAGCCTTTGTTAAAATTTGATTATATCTCCTTGGGCTTGGGAGAGAACAAGTTTTCTTTCAAACTAGCCAGTTTGTTTCCTGGATCTTTCTGGGGCTATGTGGTGCTTTTTCCTATCAAGTCTCCTTTTTGGATTTTCCAGAGTTTGTGCCCTTATCCTATTCAGTCTTTTTTCCCAGACTAGTCTCCTCCCCTTTATGGCCACCATTTTGGCTCCTACTGCAACATGGCTCAGCTGCTGGAAGGGCCAGTTTTTCCTCTGGGAGATTACAAAGCTGATCTTTTCTGTCCACTCAGATGTCCACAGTGACTGTGAAGCTGCCCCTTCCAATTAACCCAACTTAATGTCTGTCTGATTCTATTTTCTCCCTTCCTTTGTTAATAACTAACTAGCTGTCTATACTGAAAGAAGTAGCTGTCCCCAGCTTTGACTCTATATGACTTTTTCTTTGAAGTCCTAACAGTGGCTAATTGCATTTTTAGATTAGATTTTGGAGAGGGGACAAATTTTGATTGGTTCCGTCAGTTATTGGCTCAGTTCCTTTGAGGTCAGATATTCACCTTTAAAACAATCAGTTGTGCCTCAGAAATTACAGAAGAAAGGGGTCCCAGGCTTTGTCCTGAGCCATCATTTTTCTTACTCTGTATGCTCCTCTGCTCAAAACCTCCAGTGGTTCTCCATCTCCCTCAGAGAAAGATACAAAGGAAGCCCTTACCTGAGCCATGGGCCCCAGTAGGATCAGGCCTCATTTTTACCTCAACTCAGCTGCTACTAATGCCTCCTCTGGTCATTCTGCTTCAGCCAGTATGGCACCCAGACACATAGCTGCCTCAGAACTTTGGCACTGGACAAGAGCCTGGAATCCTCTTTCCCAGATATGCGTATAGTGCCTTCCTGAACTCTTTCAAGTCTTTGCTAAGCGGGTATGTCAATGGAGCCATGGTATTTTGAATTGTAACCTCTTTTCCTTCATTCCCTTTTCATCATTTTCTTCTTTGTTTTTTTCATGGCACTTACCACCAATTAATACTCTTTATGTTTTACTCATTTATTTTCTTGTATTTTGTCTGTAAGCTCAATGATTAATGACTTTCCATCTTTTTTGTCTTTTTTTTTTGTTCATTTACTGCAGTATTACCAGAACCTGGAACACATCCTGATACATAATAAATGCTCAGTAAATATTCAAAATAAGCATAGTAATCACTACCTATTGGCTACAGTAAATAAAAATGGTGTTAATGTGCCTCACACTGTCTGAAACATAAGGAGCATTTTATAGCTATTACTATAGTCTTCCCCTTCCCCAGTAGTGGTTTTATACCTTTAAATTCACATCCTACTGTTTCACTCTGTAAGTATTAAAGTGAACTTTCTGAAGGGAGGGTGGCATAGTCTTTTGCTGTGAGTACATCACTCAGCTGGGCCTCTGAATGTTGCTAACAAGATTGGTTCTGTCTGGACAGCTGTGATGGTGGGTGAAGGGAGAGAGAGAGGAAGTTAGTAAATGATAGAGTGAGTCAGGCATAAAGAAGAGGGGAATCAAGAAGAAATGGAGGTGGCAAAATGAGAACTAACCAGACAAGGGGAGATATGTTAGCTTTTTATTATTTTTATAGCTATATTAAAATATACTTCATATACCATGGAATTCACTCATTTAACATGAGCACTTAAGTGGTTTTTAATATGTGATGCAGTGACCCAGAACTTAATTTCAGAATATTTCATCACTTAGTAAAGATACTTCTTATCCTTTAGCAATCATGTTTCATTCCTGATTCCCACCCCAGACATGGGTAACCACTAATTTAATTTCTGTCCCTCTGGATTTGCCTACTCCAGACATTTCATGTAAATAGATTCATATAATATATGGTCTTTGTGACTGGCTTCTTTTCACTTATGAAAAGCTCATGTATATTTTAACATAGTATTTTATTTTTTTATTACCAAATAATCCATTATATGGATATATACATTTTATTTATTGGTTGATGGGCATTTGAGTTGTTTCTGCTTTTAGGCTAGTGCAAATAATGCTTTTGTGAACATTTGTACACACATTTTTAAGTGTGCAAATGTTTTCATTTCACTTAGTATACACCTAGGAATAGAATTGCCAGGTCAGATGGTAAATCTATGTTTAACTTTTTGAGGAACAGTGTGACTGTTTCCCATGATAGCTACACTATTTTACTTTTCCATTGGCAATGTTACAAGGGCTCCAATTTTTCTGTATCACATCCTTGTAAGTACTTATTATTGTCTTTTTGATTATTGCCATTTTTGTTGGTGTGGTGTGATATCACATTGTAGTTTTAATTTGTATTTGTCTAATGATTAATATGTTTATCATGCATTTGTATATCTGCTTTGGAGAAGTTCCTATTCACATCCTTGGTACATTTTGAAATGTTGTCTTTTTATTGTTGAATTCTGAGTTCTTGATGTATTCCAGATGCAAGTCCCTGTCAGATATATGATTCATAAGTATCTTCTCCGATTCTCTGTGTTGTCATTTCAGTTTCTTAATGTCATTTGCAGCATAGGTTTCCATTTTCATGCACCCCAATTTATACGAGGTCTGTCTAGAAGGTATCCAGCCATGTATTATGAAAAATAGAGACATTCATTGAAGAAGATAAAAGAAACATTGTACATAGGACAAGGATACCTCAGTCCTCTTCAAAGTAGGAGCATTGGGACCTCACAAAGTTCTCCCAGTCACCATTAACTGCCCTGTCATATTTTCCTGAGTCTCATCAATGGTCTGAAATCTCTTCCCTTTCAAAGGTGATTTTTAGTTTTAGGAAAAGTCACAGTGTGTCAAATCAGGATTGCAAATACATTGGCTGAGTCACCTGGGTGATTTGATGTTTCACCAAAAAACTCTGCTTAAGAAAAGAAGCATGAGCAGGTGCATTGTTGTGACAAAGCTGCCAGTCACCAGTTGCTCTAGCTATGGCCTTCTGTATCATCCAAATAGTTACCTTGGAGGAATGTTCAAGCTTAATGCAAAATTTGGTGCAGATTCATTGCTCTACTTACTTGGTCATTTTAAGTGCTGTTGCCACATAGTGCACATGTTCACTCAGTGGCATCTACCGCCCCACTAACTAGTACAGTGAAGTTGCAATTTTTAAAAATCTTTATTGTACTGTTTCTCCATTACCATTTAGCCCCCTTATACCCCCTGTCCCCAGAAATCATCACACTGTTGTCCATGTTTATGAGTCCGTTTTCCGTTTTGCTCAGTCCCTTTATCACCTCACCTCTCGCCTTCCCAGCTGTCATCCTACTCACTATGAATGACTGACTGTCCCCATTTTCCTTGGTACAGTTTTTTCATTAGATTCCATATATAAGTGAAATCATATGGTATTTGTCTTTCTCTAACTGGCTTACATTGCTTAGCAAAATGTTCTTTGTGTACATTCATGCCATCACAGGGTAAAAAAACTTTTTCCAAGGCAGAGTGGTGCTTCATTATATAAATATCCAATAGTTGTTTTATCCACTCATCTACTGATAGACAGCAAGGCTGTTTTCAAGTCTTGGCTATTGTAAATAATGCTGCAATTAACATAAGGGTGTTTATGCTCTTTTGAATTAGTGTTTCAGTTTTCTTCATTTAAGTGTCCAGAGGTGGGATCATTGGGCCAAAAGGCAGTTGTGTTTTTAATCTAAGGTAACTCGTACTGCTTTCCACGGTGACTGTACATATCTATTCCCACGAACGGTACAAAAGGGTTCCCCTTTCTTCATATCTTTGCCGGCACTTGTTTGTTGACTTATTGAGGTTAGCCATTCTGACTCATGTAAGGTGATACCTCATTGTGGTTTTAATTTGCATTTCTGTGATGTTAGGGACATTGAGCATCTTTGCATAGGTCTATTGGCCATCTGCACGTCCTCTTTGGAGAAGCATCTGTTCAGGCGTGTGCCCATTTTTTAATTGGGTTGTTTGCTATTTTGGTGTTGAATTTTGTAAGTTCTTTATAAATTTTGGATATTAACCTCCCATCAGAGGTATCAATGAATGTGTTCTCCCATGCTGTGGGTTGTTTTTTATTATTTTGTTGTTGATTTCCTTTGCTGTGCAAAATCTTTGTCGTTTTGTTTCCTTTTTTTTTTTTTTTTTTTTTTTTTTTTTTTTTTTTTTTTTTTTTTTTTTTTTTTTTTTTTTTTTTTTTTTTTTTTTTTTTTTTTTTTTTTTTTTTTTTTTTTTTTTTTTTTTTTTTTTTTTTTTTTTTTTTTTTTTTTTTTTTTTTTTTTTTTTTTTTTTTTTTTTTTTTTTTTTTTCCTTTTGTTACCTTTGCCTGGGGAGGTATATTTGATAAACTATTGCTACAAGCAACATCTGAGATTTTGCTGCCTATGTTTTCTTCTAGAATTTTTTATTGTTTTGGGTCTAACACATAAGACCTGACCCATTTTGAATTTATTCTTGTGTGTGGTGTAAGAAGGTAGTCTAGTTTAATTTTTCTGCCTGTATCCAATTTTCTCAAACCATTTATTGAATAAACTGTCTTTTAGCTCATTATATGTGCTTGCTTCCTCTGTCAATACTAATTGACTCTAAAGGTGTGGGCCTATTTCTGGGTATTCTATTCTGTTTCATTGATCTATGTGTGTGTTTTTATGACAGTACCATACAGTTTGATTACTATGGCCTTATGGTATAGTTTGATATCAGTCTGCTTGATTTTTCCAACTTTGTTCTTTCTCTGGATAGCTGTTACTATATGGGGCTTTTTGTGTTTCCATATAAAATTTAAAATATTTTGTTCTAGTTCTGTGAAATATACCATGGGAATCTTGAAAGGAATTACATTGAATCCATAGATTGCTTTGGGTAGTATGGACATTTTAATGTTAATTCTTTACAAATGGACATGGTATGGGCTTCCACTTATTTATATCTTCTTCTGTGTCTTTCTTCAGTGTCTTATAATTTTCCATGTATAGGTCTTTTACATCCTTGGTTAAATTTATTTCTAGGTATTCTATTCTTTTTATGGCATTTGTGAATAGGATTTTTTTCTTAATTTCCCTTTCTGTTAGTTTGTATAGACATAAAGTTCAACTGATTTTTGGATATTAGTTTTGTATCCTGCTAATTTGCTGAATTCATTTATCAGTTGTAGTAGTGTCTTGGTGGAATCTTTGAGATTTTGTACGTATCATATCACCTGCAAATAAAGAGTTTTACTTTTTCCTTTTCAAATTGGATGCCTTTTTATTTCTTCTTGTCTGATAGCTGTGCCTAGGATTTCTAGTATTATGTTGAATAAGAGAGGTAAAAGCGGACCTCCTTATCTTGTTCCTGATCTTAAGGGGAACACTTGTAGTTTTTGCCCTTTGAGTATGATGCTGGCAGTTGGTTTGTCATATATGGCCTTTATTATATTTAGATATGTTCCCTCTGATCTCACTTTGCTGAGAGTTTATATCATGAATAAGTGCTGGGTTTTATCAAATGCTTTTTCTGCATCTGTTAGTTATGATGTTGTGATTTTTAGCCTTCATTTGTTTGTGGGGTGAATCACATTTACTGATTTTTGAATGTTGTACAAACCTTGCATCATGAGAAAAGTCCTACTTGATCATGGTATATGATCTTTTTTGATGCATTACTGTATTTGGTTTAATAATATTTTTATTGAGGTTTTAGTGTCTATGTTCAGGAGGGATATTGGTGTAGTTTTTTTCATTGGTTATTTTTATCAGGTTTTAAAATTAGGGTATGCTGGCCTGGTAAAATGAGTTTGGCAGCTTTCCCTCCTCTTGAATTTTATGAAATAGTTTGATAAGGAGATGTGTTAATTCTTCTTAGAATGTTTGTTAAAATTCACCTGTGAAGCCATCCAGGCCATCATTTTTGTGTTTTGGGAATTTTTAAATTAATGTTTCAATTTACCTAGGTATAATCTGTCTATTCTTCTTGATACAATTTTGGAAGATATTTGTTTCTAGAAATTTATCCATTTCATTCAAGTTGGCCAGTTTATTGGCTTGTAGTTAATTATTCCTAATATTTTCTTAATATCTTTTATATTTCTTTGGTGTCAGTTGTTATTTCTCCTCATTTATTTTATATTTTATTTATTTGGGTCCCTTCTCTTTTTTTCTTGATGAGTCTAGTTAAAGGTTTGTCAATCTTGTTTATCTTTTTAAAGAACCAACCCTTGGATTCATAGATTGTATAATTTTTTAGAATCCATTTCATTTATTTCTGCTCTGACTGTTGTTTCCTTCTACTCACTTTGGGCTTTGTTTTTTGTTCTTTTTCAAGTTCTTTTAAGTGTGAAGTTAAATTATTTATGAGCTTTTATTTTTTTTGCATCTTGAGATAGGTCTGTAATGCTGTGAATTTCCCTCTTAGAATTGCTTTCCTGGTGTCTCACAGATTTTGTATTACTGTGCCCTCATTTACATTTGTTTAAAGGTATCTTTTGATTTCTTCCTTGATCTCATATTTGACCCATTCATTATTTAACTTCCATATCTTAGAGTATTTTTTAGTTTTTCTTCTTGTGATTGATTTCTGTATTCATAACATTGTGGTCAGAAAAGGTACTTGACATGATTTAAATCTTCTTAAATTTATTGAGGCCTGTTTTTGTGTCCTAACGTGGCCTACCGTAGGAAACATTCCATGTGAACTTGAAAAGTAAGTATATTGTACTGCTTTGGGGGAAATGCTGTGAAGATACAATTAAATCCATTTGATCTAGTGTGTTGTTTAGGGCTACTATCTCCTTGTTGACATTCCATCTGAAAGATCTATCCATTGAAGTCAACAGGGTGTTAAAATCCCTCACTGTGACTGTATTTTTTTAATCTCTCCCTTTATGTCCATCCAGATTTGCTTCACAGATTTAGGTGCTCCTATGTTGGGTGTGTAAATGTTTACTAGCATTATATTCTCTTGTTGGATTGTTCTTTTTATTATTATGTATTACCCTTCTGGGTCTCTTACTATAAAGCCTTGGTTTTAAAGTCTATTTTGTCTGATATAAATACAACTATCCAAGCCTTATTTTTCTCATTAGCATGAGAGATCTTTTTTTTATCACTTAAGTCCATGTGTATCTTTCTACCTGAGGGGGCGGGTGTTTGGGAGGCAGCATATATATGGGTCTTGTTTTCTTACCCATTCAGCTACCCTGGTCTCATGGTTGGACAGTTTAAGCCATTTACATTTAAGGTGATTATTGATACATACATATTTAGTGCCATTTTACTTTCTCTCTCTCTCTCTCTCTCTCTCTCTCTCTGATACATACATATTTAGTGCCATTTTACTTTCTCTCTCTCTCTCTCTCTCTCTCTCTCTCCCCCCCTCCCTCCCTCCCTCCCTCCCTCCCTCCCTCTCTCCCTCTCTCCCTCTCTCTGTCTTTTTCTTCTTTAGCAACCCTTTAATGTTTGATGCAGTAGTACTGGTTTGATGTTCACAGACTCCTTTAGCTTTCTTCTTGTCTGGGAATCTTCTTATTTCTCCTTCGATTTTAAATGATAGCTTTGTTGGGAAAAGTTGCCTTGGTTGTGTAGGTCCTTGCTTTTCATCACCTTGAATATTTCACCCACTTCCCCTGGCCTGCCTGAAATGATTGTGTTGAGAACTCAGGTGAAGTCTAATTTGTGTTCCATTATATGTAACTACCTGCTTTTTCCTTATGGCTTTTAGGATTCCTTATTTGTCTTTAAGCCTTGTCATTTTAATTATGATGTATTTCGTTGTAGGCCTCTTTGGATCCAACTTGTTTGGGACTTTCTGCGCTTCCTGGACTTGCACATTCTTTTCCTTTGCTAAATTAGGGAAGTTTTCGGTCATTATTTCTTCAAGTCATTCTGATCCCTTGCTCATTCCCTTTTTCTGGTATTCCCATGATGAAGATGATGTTACTCTTGGTTTTCCTAAATATTTCTTAAGCTATCCTCAGTTTTTAAAATTCTCTGTCAGTCTGTCTCTCTCACTTACTGCTGTTCTGCCTAGGTATTTTTTTCTACTATGTTTCCAAATCACTGATTCTACCCTCTGCTTCATCTGACCTACGGTTTATTCCTTCCAGTGTATTATGTATTTCAGATATTGCATTCTTTATTTCTAACTGTCCTTTCCCTGTGGTTTCTATGTCTTCTTTCATGCATCCTTATGTTCATTACTCTCTATGTGATAAGTTGCTTGCCTCCATTTCATCTAGTTCTTCTGATGAATTCTCTTGTTCTTTCATTTGGGGTCTGTTTCTTTTTTGTCTTCCCATTTTGGGTGCTTTTTGTATTTTCCCCCTTAGTTGTTAAAATAATCAATGATACAGCCTCAAGCTGTAATCAGCAGCTCAACTTAAGCACCACAGGGTAGGGCAGAGCAATTCCTGTGGGCTTGGCAATTACTTCCCTTCAGACAGATGCCACTTGAAGAGGACTGCTCGTCTTGAGAACGATGGCCTCTGCAGTGTGGGGAGTGACTCAGTACCAGGATCCTGGCAACTGTTTCTTTAGTTCTCTCCCGAGAACCACCAACCAAAGATTCCTCATGTGTCTCTAGTCCACTGCTGTCTGTCTGATGGAGCCCAGAGTAAGAGGCTACAAACAAAATTTTGTGTCTTAGCCATTTTTTGAGGCTCCTTACATCTCCAGCCATCTCCTCCTGGCAAACAGAAACTACTGCTTTTCACAATTGGATGTTATTTGGGTTCCTTTCTGGCTCTGGTGCTATATAGGCTTAGTAACACAGCTTGGTGTTAGACCCCATACTTCTTGGGGAAAACCTCTGTTGAAATATCCTTCTGAAACTTCAGCTGCTGCCTTTGAGATCCCAGCCAACCCTCTCCCACCTCCTCTGTACTCCCCATCTCACGGTAGTGAAGTGGTTTTTCTGGTTATAAGGCTTCTCTCTAGTTAGTGTTTAGTTGGTAATTAAGGATGATTTCTCTACAATTTTCTTATAATGCCAGATTGGTCCTGGGAGAAAATTAGTGTAGCTTTCTACTTACTCTCTGCCATCTTGAATCAGTCTCTGTCATTTTTCACCCATGTGCATTCCAGTCCACCCTTCTTGGCTGCCAGTTAATCCCTGTCACACAAACTGTTCTCGTTACATTAACAATGACAGGACTTTTTCCTCGCAGACCTAATATATTATTTTCTTTTGTCACTTGTGCTTTTGGTGTTGTATCTAAGAAACCATTGCTTAACCTAAAGTCATGTTATTTATTCTATATTTTCTTTTAGGAGTTTATATAATTTAGCTCTTATGTTTGGGTCTGTGGTTCATTTTGAGCTATATTTGTGAGATAGGAGTCCAAATTCATAATTTTATATGTATATGTAGTTGTACCAGCACAGTTTCTTGTAGAGGCTATTTTTTTTCTTTGAAGTGTCTTGTCACCCGTGTCAAAAATCAATCATTCATAAATGTAAAGTTTATTTCTACACTTTTGAGTTTTATTTCATTGATCCATATGTTTATCCTTCCATCAGTATTACTGTGTCTTGATTACCATAGCATGTGGTTGAAATCAGAAGGTATGATTCTCCCAACTTTGTTTTTCTTTTTCAGGATTATTTTGGCTATTCTGTGAACCTGCATTTCCTGATGAATTTTAAAATCAGTTGTCAGTTTCTAAAAAAGAAAGAAAGAAAATCAGCTGGTATTTCATTGAACATGTACATTAATTTAAGGAGTATTACAGGCTTAACACTTCTAAGCTATTTATCCATGAATATGGGGTATCTTTCCATTTATTTAGCTTTTCTTCAATGCTGTTCAACAGCTTTTATAGTTCTCAGTGTACAAGCCTTAACACTTTCTTTGTTAAATTTTTTCTTAGGTATTTAGTTCTATTTCATGCTGTTATTAAGTGGAACTTATTTTTGTTTGATTTTCAGGTTGTTCATTGCTATTGTATAGGAATACAATTTATTTTTGTAGATTGATCTTGTATCTTTCCACATTGCTCAACTCATTTTATTTCTAGTATTTTTTTACTAGATTACTTAGAATTTTCTATATGCAAGATCATGTTATATGCAAATAGATAATTTTACCTCTTCCTTTCCAATCTAGATGCCTTTTATTTATTTTTCTGGCCTAATTGCATATAGAATCTCTGTGTTGAATTGAAGTGGTGAGAATGTTTTGTTTTGTTCTTGATCTTAGTAGAAAGCTTTTAGTCTTTCTCCATTAAATATTATACTAGCTTTGGGCTTTTTATAGATGCCCTTTGTCTAATTGAGGAAGTTTCTTTCTGGTCCTAATTTGTGGGGTGTTTTCTATCTTGAAAGAATATTGGATTCTGTCAAATGCTTTTTCTGCGTTTTTGTGATTGAATGTATGGGTTTTGTCCTTTAAATCAAAATGTTAAATCAACCTTGCATTCCTGGGATAAATTATCCAGTTGGTCACTGTACATAATTATTTTTATATGTTGCTGAACTTGTTTTGCCTGTGTTTACTGAAGATTTTTGCATCTGTATTTGTAAGTGATAAACTTTGGTTTTCTTTGGAATTGGTATAACACAGTCTCATAGAACAAATCCAGAAGTATATTTTTCTGAAGAGTTTGAGAAAGATTAGTATTAAGTCTTATTTAAATATTTAGTAGAATTCACCACTGAAGCTATCATGGCCAGAATTTTTCTTTGTTGGAAGTTATTACATTACCAAATCAGTCTCGTTGCTTATTATTGGTCTATGACAATTATCTGTTTTTTTCTTGAGTCAGTTTGTGTCATTCTAGGAATTTGTTCATTTCATCTAAGTTAACCAATTAGTTGGCATGCAGCTCTTTTTATTTCTGTGAAGTCTGTTGCAATACCCCCTTCTGTTTCTGGTTATACTAATTTGAGTCTAATTTCTTCTTTTGCATGGTTGTTCTAGCTAAATATTAATTTTTAGTGGTCTTTCCAAAGACTAGCTTTTGATTTTATTGACCTTTCTCTATTTTTCTGTTCTCTATTTGATTTATTTCCACACTACTCTATTATTAATTCCTTTCTTCTATTTGCTTTAGGTTGAGTTTGCTCTTCTTTTTGTGCTTAAGGTGGAAGGCTAGGTTATTGATTTGAGAGCTTCTTTTTTTCTAATCCACGAATTTATAATAATAAATTATTTCCTGAGCTTTAGCTATACTTTATAGGTTTGGATAGTTTTAATTTTCATATATGTTTTTTTTAAATAAACTTAAATTTATTGGAGTAACATTGCTTAATAACACAAATTTGAGGTGTACAACTTCATAATACAATATCTGTATATTCCATTGTATGCTCACCACCCAAAATCTAGTCTAATTTTATTACCATACATTTATTCTGAGTTTACAGAAAAATTGTGAAGAGAGCAGAGTTCCCACACCTGTGTATTATTAACATCTATTTTATATATATATTATACAGTGTAATATTGGGTTGGCCAAAAAGTTTGTTTATATTTTTTCCATAAAATAAAAGACAATTTTCATTTTTACCAATAATTTGATTGATTTGCATATTTTGAATATGTTAGCTATCTCCCACTATTGGTTTCTAGGGGGTAGAGGCCAGGGGTACTGCCAAACATCTTCCAATGTATAAGACAGCCCCACAGCAAAGAATTAATTGGCCAGAATGTCATTAGTACCAAGAAACTTCGCAAATCACTTTTGATACATTTGATCATTAATAGTACCTTCTCTATATACTGCACAAATCTTCATTTACGTTTCAGTTGCATTTTATCTTTCTTGAAATAATAAAGCATAATATGCCAAAATGTTGCATATTTTCTTCCATCTTCAATATTAAAATGGCTGCACAAAAATTCAATAATTTTGATGTGTTCTTTTTTAATGTGTGCTGATATGACATTTGTCAAAATACAATCTAACAAAAGTATATCAAAGGAAGTTAAAGACTAAAGCCATGGTGCAGAGAAAACTAAACAAACCTTCTGACCAATTCAATATTATGGCATCAATAATGTTATTAATAACATCTTTTATTCTTGTAATATATTTGTTATAATTAATGAAGTGATAGTAATACATTATTATTAACTAAAGTTCATGCTTTACTTAGATTTCCTTAGTTTTTACCTATTGTCCCCTTTGTTTTCCAGGCTACCCTCCAGGACACTACATTACATTTTGTTGTCATGTCTCCTTAAGCTCTTCTTGACTGTGATGGTTTCTCAGACTTTCCTTGTCTTTTATTATCTTGACAGTTTTGAAGACTACAGGGCTAGTATTTTGTAGAATGTCCTTAAGTTGGTATTTGTATGGTATTTTTCTCATAATTAAATGGAGAGTGTGTGTCTTGGGGAAGAAAACCACAGAAATAGAGTTCCATTTTCATCATATTCTTTTAAAGGTATGCCAACATAACTGAATCACTTTTTTTTCCTTTTTTAAAATTTTATTTATTATTTTTAGAGAGAGGGGAAGCAAGAGAGACATCAATGTGTGGTTGCCTTTCACTTGCCTCCAGCTATGGACCTGGCTGGAGACCTGGCTTGCCAATCTGGTTATGTGCCCTGACTGGGGAATGGAACTAGCGACCTTTGGGTTTGTAGGCTGGCTCCTTATCCACTGTGCCACCAGCTAAGGCCTTCATCACTTTTAACAATAACCTTGATCACCTGGCTGAGGTTGTATTTGTCCAGTTCCTTCACTTTTTTTTTTTCCACTCTCTATGTTGCACTCTGAAGGAAATGACTATTTGCAGCCCACTTAAGGAGTAGGGAGATAGGCTCTATCTCCTAGGTGTTTTATTGCTTGTGCTTGTTATATCACTATATCAGATATACCACTTATGCCCAGTTGATTTTGTCCCAGATGATAAAGAGACCTGTGGAATATATTCACTCTGACCAGAAAGACTGCCTTTTGGGGTCACTATAGTAGTTTCTCAAGAAGTCAAATGACATTTGTTCAGTGATGAGTACAAATATTCATGTGCTCCTCCAGTAATAAGGAAGTGAGAAGTGGTGATAAAATCACCAGTTTATTAAGCTTTGGGTGATAGAGAGTCTAAGATTAATAACTGAGTGTTACTCTTTAAAATCTGATTGGAATAGCCCTGGCCAGTGTGGCTCAGTTATTGGACATCATCCTGAAAAATGAAAGGTCATAGGTTTGATTCTTGGTCAGGGCACATACTTGGGTTGCAAATTCAGTCCCCGGTCAGGGCATGTACAAAAAAACAGCAACCAATTGATGTTTGTCTCTCACTTCGATGTTTCTCTCTATTTCTTCCTCCCTTTTCTTCTCTCTAAAATTCAGTGAGCATGTCCTCAGATGAAGATGAAAAAAAAAATCGGATTGAAATAATTTCAGCATCATCAGGATTTTGATGATCTATATCTTTGATTCTACTAGCTTACATTTTAATCCTTCCCCATAACTTGTGAACCAGTTATGTTATGTGCAGTCAACTGAATGCTATCTATAATTCTGTAATTGCTCACCAACCTATATTTTCTAGAGACTCCTTAAGACAGTCCTCATGAATTTAAATCTGAAAATTTAACTGAGCAAGAATGTTCACTTAGTGATCTAAGGGTGTTTTTCAGAAAAAAAAAATCAGTTGTATATTATTTCATTTGGCAGAGGATTAAAATACCCACATGGGAGTTTACCAAGTAAATTGCATCTGGCCCTTGAATATAGCTTTACTGGCAGGTTCTGCTAAATTAAATGCTATTAATTGAAGCTTACTATGAATGCCATATCTCCCAACATAACAATTGCCTTTCCTCAGTACCAGAGTGTATTATAATACCTAATTCCTTTAGTTAGCCCTAATGGAATATCAGGCATGGTGAATGCTTGTTGGTTTTTTTCAAACATTAAATATAATTTTTTAAAGATTTTAAAAGCTATTTTTAGAGAGAAGGGCAGGGAGGGAGGAAGAAAGGGAGAGAAACATCAATGTATGGTTTCGTTTCACCTGCCTCCAGCTAAGGACCTGTTTGGAGCCGTGGCTTGCAACCTAGTTATTTGCCCTGATTGGGAATTGAACCAGCAACCTTTGGGTTCGCAGGCCGGCACCTTATCCACTGAGCCACCAACCAGGGCCAAATATTACCTTTAATCTCATGTAACATATTTATTAATATGTATTAACTAAGGTATAAAGTAAGAAGAAAATTGAGTAGCCACATTTTTGCACTGAACCAGGGAGAATTTATTTCACTGAGGAGCTTGGGGAGATTTGTATAGCTTGTATGTACAGTATAAAGGAATAGTCTTAAGAGATGCAGGTGAAGATTGTTTTACAGCCTCCTTTTTTCTATTGCTTTAAAAATCTGGAGGCTTAGTGAATTCCAGTCTCAGTTTTCTGCTCTTGGTACCATTTTAATTTTACATTTTATGACCCACCCCTTGGAGAATAAGTAAAATTAGTCATCAACATTTGTAAAAGATATGTTCTGGGGTCCCTAGGACAATATCCAACTGAAAATCCACTTGGCCTGGCATGGATGTTCACCTGAAGAATTAGAATTCTCACACAAATAAAAATCACAATAAAAAACATTAGCTCTCTCTTTCTACTTATTTAGTACAATATATGCTGTTACAAACTAAAATCTCCAAAAATTGAAAAGATGACTGAGGTTTGTTCAGTGACCTACTTTTTTCACCAGTGGTTGTCACAGCCCAGTGCTGCTATTAGTGTTCAATGAGAGATTTTGGAAGCTCTCATACAGGTATACATAGTTCTGAGTGTCCAGCTGCATGACCTTCTGGGACTTAGTTGAAGGTCTTTTGTATGCTTCAGACAACAAAGTGGACTCTTCTTCCTGGATCCTTTTCCTCTCAACTTCACTGTTCACCACTGCAGCCTGTCTCATAGAGACTCAGGGTCACCTTAACTTGACTCTTTCCTGAATGCTATTGCCTGTGGCCATTTTGTTAGATAAATCACTTACCTAAGAAATCTGCCTGCCTGCATCTGTATTCCAGAGCCAGAGCTTCCATGTAGATATTCCCTACTCATTGTGCAGAATGATACGTCCATTAAAGCAAGCATTTGGGCCCTGCCCTGCCTTGCCCTGCCCTGGCATCATGTTAGACATTGGGCACACAGTGGACAAAGTGAGGTACAATCCTTGTCCTCAGGGAGAAAACATAATGGTTTACTGGCAGGAGAGACCAATGCAAATGCAGCAGTGGGCAGATGGGAGGGTGCCCCAGACTGATATACCCATTACCGCAGACTTGTCCTATAATGATTCCTTACTATTTTTCAGTAAACTCTTGTCTTACTTTATTGGCTATTTTATTTTGGGGATTTGAAATTTGTTGGTAGCTTCTTCTCATGATTTTAACTTTGTCTTTTAGTTCATACAGTATCCCCATTCATTCTGGAGAACATCTGGTATGTGGGATTAACCATAAAAATCTAGTTTTTTAAGATATAAAAATTGCTTTTATTTTTAATAGAGTGAATAACCTTTCTGAGCAAAAAATCATTATTTTGTATTTCTTTATTCAGCAAATAGTTGAATGCCAACACTAAGACCATATTTCAATGGGAGAGGTAGACAAAGTTCTGAGCCCCCTCTGCAGACTTCCCTGCATGCTCACTGTTGCGCCTGTTTTAAAGTAGCAGTCTGTTATAAACTAAAAAAGAAGCTGTAGGAAGTTTCTGCCACTTTGGAGAGAGCATGACTTTTTTACCTGTGATTTAGGGACCAGGAGAACCAGAGAGGCTCTATGGAGGAGCTGCTAGTTGATGCTCTGACTTTTCTTAATCTCTCAGAATTTTGCTTTCACTAAAATATTTCTCCTTCCATCCCTCCGTTTTTCCCCTTTTCTCTTCCTTCTCCCTGCTACCTCCAGCTCTGTGCCTTTTAACCCTCCACCTCTTCATTCTCCTTCTAAATGCCTTATTACCCTTGCTGGCTCCCCTGCCTCACTCTACCAACATAGCCACTGCCTGAAGTGGCCTTGCTACTTTAATTTTATTTTTTAGTGTGAAAGACACACCACTTCAGTTTCCTTCTCAGATATCCTGTGTAACACTGTAAGCCTAATTCAGGCCTCAGAAACACTTACCTTTGTCTTGTAGTTTCTTCTCCAAACTATTACAAGACTTAAGAGCAGAACATAGCAGACTATGCCTGGATCTTCTTTGCTCCCCCTTCATCCCTTCTCCAGACATTAAAAATGGAGGGGCTCTCATGGCTTAGACCTGGCCCCTTCTTCTCTCTCATCTTGCCCCTCTCGCAGGTCATAGAACTTATACCCATGACTTACTGCATATGTGTGTAATAGACTCTCAAATTTCTATCTAGTGCTGTCTCTTTCATGCTCCAGACCTGCATGTACACTGCCTACATGGTGTCCTCTGGTACATCTCAGATGCAAGATGTCCACAGTCAGCCTTATCATCACTTTCACCAACCTCTTCTTTCTGGTGTTCCCTGCCTCAGAGAGTGTCACCCATCCAGTTTCATGAGTGCAAAGTGTGGGGTCTTCCAGAGACTGCTGGTCTCCATTGTCAAATAGCATTCTCTGTTAGGACTGCTTTTTAATCTAATGCCTCTTGCCACCATCCCTTCCAGCCCCTTCTCCCTTCTGCAGCTGGAGTGGTTAATGTCCCACTGTCTCCCTAGTTACTAGGGCCTACTACATTGTGAGTGCTTGGTGTTTAGACAGTAAGTAAAGTCCTCTAGTTCAACCACACCCATCATTTACCTGTTCACATCTTGAGGTCATTTTTGTTGTAAAATTATTGGTCAGCTTCTAACACTACCCTGTTCTTCTACTTTTCCATTTATGAAACTTACTGAAATTAATCTGTTATTTATGTTCTTTCTCAAGAACTTCCTAAAGTGCAGCCTCCTTTCCAGAACCTTAATGATGTAACAGGTGTGGATTCTTTTCCTTTTTTCACTTTCCTCATTCCATTTATGAACACTGATAATATTTAGCTGAAAATAATCTATATTTTAGTTGTATCTTTAACACTTGAACATTTGCTCTCTGCACATAACCTTTTTAGAAATTGCATATTTTAAGACCATAGATATTATAAACTGAATAATTTTAACACTATATAGATTTCATTTGTGTTAGAAAGCATGTTATTAAAGTATGGATGATTAAATTTGTTTCTGATACAATAGCTTCACTTTGTAAATGGTAAACTATAGGGAAAAAATAATTTCATGGTTTAGTTGAGTATAAAATATACTAATAAACAGATTTTTACAAACAGAAACTTTAAAAGACATTCTTACCTTGTTACCCAATCCAGGTGGTAAGCTTTGTGGGTATTTCTGATGTCTGCCTTCTAACTAAATTGTGCCAACTTACAAATTCTATTTTATTTGCTTTTATTTTCCATCTTCAGCTGATACTATATAATTTCACTCATGTGGAATCTAATAAACAGCTAACAAGCAAAATAGAGATAGACTCACAGATAGAGAACAGACTGATAGCTATGGGGGAGGTAGAAGAATTGAGCAAAAAGAAAGAGGACTCATGGACATGGACAGAAGTGTGGTGATTATGGGGTCAGGTTATAAGGGGAATAAATGGTAATGGAAAAATACAATTAAATGGATTTATCAAATCAAAACTATAACGAATACTACTTCACTTAATTGAAATAAGTCGGACACAAAAGGAAAAACAATGATGAGTCCACCTACATAAGTGCCTAAAATAGTAAAATTCATGGAGACAAAGTAGAATGATAGTTACCAGGGGCTGGGAGTGGGAAATGCAATATGAATGTACATAACACCATAGAACCTAACACTTTAAAATGGTTAAATGGGAGGGGGGAGGGGGAAGGAGGCAGGGGAGAGCAATGGGGGGAAATGGGATAAATGTAATACAACAATAACAAAATTAAAGTAAAAAAAATAAAATGGTTAAATAATAAAATCTCTCTCTCTCTCTCTCTATATATATATATATTACCACAATAGGTTTATCAACACTGCATGTAAATCTACAAATACTTTAAAATAAAAAATTTAATTAAAACAAAACTACAGATAGAAAAAGGTGGGTTTATTCCTTCCAATCTTGGTTCTGTTTATTGGAATATTTGTTCTTTGTTGAATTTGTATCTCTATCATAGTTGATAGAGTGAGAACTTAACCTATGGCTCCTGGAATTTGTTTCTGCCTTGAAGTCTTAAAATCCAGCTGCATTCATACAGCCCAGTTATGGAATGTGCTCATTGTACATCAGACTATTTTAGCCCTTGACTTTTTTTTTTTTTTTTTTTTTAATTTTATTGTTGTTGTATTACATCCATCCTTTTTTTAGTCCCCTCTGTCCGCCTCCCCACCCACCCTTTCCCCCCAAAGTCAATCCCACCTGTTGTCCATGTCCATGGTTCCTTTATACTAGGTTCTTGTCTAAGCTGCTCCCCCCTTCTTTGCCTCTGCCTCCCCCCTCCCCCCAACCCCTTTCCCCCTGACCACTGCAGGCCTATTCCTTGTATTCATACACTTGGTTCTGTTTTGCTTGTTGTTAGTTTTGCTCATTATTGTCCCGTAATGGGTGAGAACATATGATACCTGTCCTTCACTGACTGGCTTATTTCACTAAGCATAATATTCTCCAGTT